>VYXC01005861.1:73055-85199 GCA_013397175.1 Platysteira castanea
GGGGACGTGAGTCTCCGGTTTTGGGGTGCTGAGTCCCCAGGAGCAGGGGGATCTGACACCCCAGGTTCGGATCGCCCAGCCCCGACATCGGGGGTGTACGAGCCCCCGGTACGAGCTCCGTGAGCCGGCGGAGCGAGCTTCCCGCAGCCCCNGGTGCCCGGCGCGGGGCGGGTTGGAGGGGCTGCATTCATAGCCTCTGGGTGAACGCAGCCCCTGTCAATGTGTAATCCCCTCCCGTGAATGCAGCCACTCCATCCTGCCCCACTCCAGGAACCACCGACTCTTTGCTCCCCCCTTTCCGCTCCCCCGTTTCCCAACCCAACGGCCATAATGGGCAAACTGCCACAGGAAGCCCTAAGCCACCCTCCGTTGGGAAATCTGCCCGCTCCCGGGCAAGAACTCTGCTCTTGGCCCCAAAGCAAGCCTAGCCCTGCAGTGAGGGTCAAAGTGTCTCCCCACCCCCATGCTCCCCACCACCTGCACCCCTTTTTGCACTCCAGGTTGGTGCAGGACGGAAAAACTGCCCCTCTGCCCACAGCATCATCCCGGAGCCAGTGGGCCTCTGGAGGGGCTGAAAGAGGGAGCACAGCACAGTCCCTGTGTTGCCCACGGCAGTCCCGCGGACACTGTCATGTCTGGGAGATGTCCTGGGGCCCCACTGCTGCCACCTCCCTGCGGAGAGGGGTTTCATCCCACTGAGCTCAAAGCACACGAGGAGTCAGGGCTGAGAAGCTGCTCTGCTCCCCATCTCCCACTCCGGGGGAAGCTGCACGGAGCTGCCGGGGCCCCTCACCCCCTGAATTGCACAAAGCAGCAACACTCAGAGAGGAGGAAGCAGGAGGGAAACACCCGCCTGCATCCCAAGGCTCAGCCCCTGGAAGGATTTAAGCACCCCCACCCCAAGCAGTCCCAGCAGCAGTGGCAGTGGCCCGCTCCGTGCCACCATGGTCACAGCTGGGCTCTTCATCCTCAGCCTGGGAGGCTCCATCCTGCTCCCAGCTCTGGCCCCGGCAGGTAATGGGAGAGCTGGGGTTCCAGGGCAGATCCAGGGTGGGAGAGAGGAACCCTGGACTCCCCTGGGACACAGGAGAGGCCAGTGATCACCTCCACCCACCAGGCACCCAGGGGAGCCAGATCATCGGGGGAAAGGCAGCCGTGCCCCATTCCCGGCCCTTCATCGCCTCCATCCAGATGGACGGGCAGCACGTCTGCGGGGGCTTCCTGGTGTGGCCCAAGTGGGTGATGACCGCTGCCCACTGCCTCATTCCCAGGTGAGCCTTGTCCCCACGCGGGACACGTGCCCCCTGGACATGGTGTGGCCCCTTCTAACCAAAAACCCTGTCCCAAGGGGTTAAGCTGCCCCCTCCCACCTGTGCCCCCCTTGAGTCCCCCAGCCATCCCCCACTCCCTGCTGGCCACCAGCCACAGCAGTGCCCTCTCAGTGCCTTGCTGGCCTCAGGCGCAGCCCCTCAGTGAGCGTGGTGCTGGGAGCCCACCGGCTGCAGGAGCCCGAGGCATCCCAGCAGGTCTTCAGCGTGGCCGAGTCCATTGCCCACCCGCTCTACAACCCCCGTGCCGTGGACAACGACATCCGCCTGCTCCGGGTGAGTCTGCACCGGGCACCCAGCGGCCGGGCGGAGGAGTATCCCACAGCCCTGGGGGGCGAGAGGGAGGTGGGGTGTCCCACAGTTCTGGGGTACCAGGAGGAAGGTTGGGTGCCCCACGGCCCCGGGGCACCGGGAGGAGGTGGGGTGCCCCACGAGCGGCCGAGCCGACACTAGATGTCAGTGCTTCTCCGGAGAAGCAGGACCGAGCCGTGGGGCGTGATGGAGGCACTGAGGACACACCAGCCCTGTCCGGGTCAGTGGCTCTCGGGCAGCCAGTCTCTGCAGCAGACTGGGACCAGTGCAGAGGGGCTGACAGGGAGGGGCCCAGCCTCTGAAGAGGGAAGGGCAGGGCTGCGGGGGTCAGCAGGAGCAGTGAGCTGGGGTGCGAGGGAGAACCAGGCAGGAGCAGCTGGGGGGTTCTGCCCCAGCAGCAAAGCGACCCCGCCCTCGCTGCCCACCCAGCTGAACAGGTCGGCCACGCTGAACGAGTTCGTGAAGCGGATCCGCCTGCCCTCGCCGCGCATTGACCTGAAGCCCGGCACTGTCTGCTACGTGGTGGGCTGGGGGGACACCTCCAACTTTGGAGACCAGCCCACCGAGCTGATGGAGACCAACACCACCATCGTCAAGCGGAGCCTCTGCCGGACGCTGTGGAGGGGCAAGGTCTCGGCCAACATGCTGTGCGGGGCCAGCCGCAATGCCACGCTGCAGGGCGTCTGCGCCGTGAGTGCACCCCTGGCCCCGTGCTCCACACTTTCCCCCACTGCGAGACCCTCAGATCTGCCTCCCACCCCCTCATTTTGCAGGGTGACTCCGGGGGACCCCTGGTCTTCAAGGAAAAGGTTTATGGCATCGTCTCATTCTCTGGGGAGAGATGTGGGGACCGCCGGTTCCCCGACATCTACACCAAGATCTCCAACTACATTGGCTGGGTGCATCACATCGTGCAAGGGTTCCGCCATCGGAAGGGGTGGCCAAAGCCCTAGCGTGACCGGGAGGGAGGGAGTCCTGGGGGCGGGCGGGCTGTGGAAAGAGGGGCCGAGATGTCTCATGGGAGGGGAGAAGAGGGACAGAACTCCCACGTCCTCCAGCTCTGGGGGGCTGGAAGCTGATGCTGGGGGCTCCTTGACCTAGGTCAGGGCAGGAGCCCCTCTCTGCCCATTGGCCAGGGGTGTTATGTCCCTCCTAGGCTGCAGCAGAAGCCCCTTGTGCATCCTCTCGCAGTGGCAACGTTTACCTTCCTCAATAAACCCTCAGTCCCCACCCCACTGCTCCCTCTCTGTGTTCTGGTCCCCCTGACTTGTCCTGGGCACGGGTGGATGGAGCAGGGGGTACAGGAGGAAGGGGGGGAGTGCAGCCCCCGCCCAGGACCAGGCCCTGCCCCAGAGGAGCCAGGATCTGCACCCAGGTGCTGCCACCCCAGAAGCATCCCCAGCTGCCTTCCCGCCGGGGTGTGGCTCCCCATCCCGTCCCACCCCGTCTCATCCCATCCCGCCTCGTCCTGTTCCATCCCGTCCCGCACCGCACCCTCCCTGCCGCGCGACGTGACCCCCCAAAGAGGGGAACCACAGACTCCCCCCGGGGGCAGGCGGGCTCCCAGCTGCGCTGGCGGAGCCCACAGGGATCCCGTCGGGAGCCTCACCCGCCTCCCCCGCTCGCAGGCGGGGAGCTGGGTGCCCGCAGTGGCCGGCAGACGTGTGCCGAGCTGCGGCTGGGTCTCGGCTGAGACACGCGTGGCTCTGCCCGGTGTCTCCGGGGACAGACCCAGACATTCCCAGCTCCTGGCTGTTTGTTTTATCTGCAAATTGCTGGCACGCCGCAGCTGCTGCAGGGCCTTGCGCGGGGTCAGGAGATGCAAGCCGCAGCCATCGGTGGCCTTGGGGACATCCGGCAGAGGACAGAGCCCTGCCAGGCTGTCAGCCTCCAAAGAAGCCCCAAATCCCAGTGGGGTGCTGGCAGTCACAGCGTGGAGCAGAGACCCCCTGGAATGCCGGGGCAGGACTGCCAGCCCGAGGGCATCCGCGCTGGCAGGGAGCCTGGAGAGCCGGCGCCTGTCCCGGCTTGTCCCAGACCACCCAAAAACCGGTGGGAAGGCGGCGCCTGACTCACAGCCGTGTTTTGGAGGCTGAAATCTCCCGCTCATCACAGGAGCTGCCGTTGCCGCCGCAGCCCGTGCCCGCGGGCTCGGCACGGAGCCACCCGCCAGCCGCTCCGGGGCCAAACCCTGCGGCGGGCCGGGCAGGACCGGGAGCTGCTGCGGGCAGGAAGCGCTGCGGGCGGCCGTGGAGGAACCCAGGCCACACATCACCGCGTGTGGTGGCACCTAGAAAAGCGTGAGCAGTGTTTTGAGAAGTCCTGGGCACCTATCCCCAAAAACAGGGGGACACTGCTGAGCTGGGCGAGCAGAGAGGGGCTGTAGGAGAACCCCCCATGCCTGCTCCGGGTTATCTGAGATGTCTTTTCCAACCTAAATGATTCCACGATTCTCTGTGATGTGCTCCCGGGCTGGCCATGGCTCTGAGAGGATTGGGCAGGGGTCGGGGCTGTGCCAGGCCGGCCCCCGGCACAGGGGATGCGGCCGAGGGGGATCCGGCAGCAGTTCCCGTGGAGCTCAGCGCGCCAAGCCGCAGGCGGCTGCCCGGGAAACATCCCACATCGGGACCCAATTACCGGCAGGAATTGTTTTGTGAAATACCAAACCCTCATGGCACGGCCCGAGATTGGGAACAGATTTATCTGCGTCGCGGGTTGCTCTTCCCTGCTCTCCCCTTCCCTCCCACCGCACAGAGCAGCCTCGGCCGGGCTGGAAAACCCCAGCATGCAGCTGGAGCAGATGGGATGCAGCTCCTTGTGGCTGCGGGGGGTTCCCCACATCCCCAGACCCTGGTGTGGATGCACAGCCCTAGGGAGAACAAGGTTTCCTGCGACCCCAGAACCTGCCCAACAAAACGGGACACGCACCACTGTTTATTCTGGTTTTTAATTATAATCCAAATCATAACACAGCCGTAAAATGCCCCAACAATATGGAATAGGGAATGTGGACGTTCCCAAAGCGTCTACCTCGGGGGTCAGAACCCAATCATACAAAAATAGAAAATAAGGTATTTTTATATATAATATATATATGATATTTATATAAAGTTGAGAGTTTTTTTGGTGTCAGAGCTGAGCTGGTATTTACACAGGTGACAACAGAAGAAATGAGAGAAGGAGTAAAAATAAATACAGGTGTGGGCAGAGCAGGGGGTGCGGGGCCGCGCGGCGCGGTGAGGGGTCCTGGGGGGACAGACAGGGCCAGCTNATGTTTTTTTTAATATATATAAAAATATATATACTATCTCTCTCCAATCTGATGCAGCGCGCGCTGCCTTTCCTGCCGCTGGCAGCTGGGGCCGAGCCCCTCAGGGAAGGCGAAAGCGCAGATTCCCTCTAGACCTCGAGGTCCTGGCCAGAAACGTCAGCAGAGTACCAAGAATTAATCCAAAAATAAATAGGCCCAGGGCTGCCGGCCAAGGACACGTGGGGGGGGCCCACAGACACCCCTCCACGCCGCTCCGGCAGCAAGGAAGGGCACCGGTCAGCAGAGAGCTCTGCCGGGCACCGAGCGGGCACCGGAGCATCCCAGGGCAGCACGGCCTTGCTCCAGCCACAAGCCCCCTCCCCTGCTCCCTGGCCGGCAGAATGGGAATCGAGCCCCCTGCGCCTGCTTAACATACACAGGGATAAATAAGGATCTTTTTATCTTAATAAATATCAGGAATATGGTTTGTACAATATACACATAATGCCCCTGTCTCCCGGCGCCGGCTCGGCCGAGGGACGATTCACACGTAGTTCTCCTCCACGCTGTCCGTCTCCGCGGAGAATTTGGGCGCAGCTGGAGACAGAGAGAAGCGGTGAGGGGGGCATGAGGGGCGAGCAGGCGCTGGGGGTCCGTGCCCGCTGCCCCCTGCCCCGCCCGGCTCACCTGAGCAGCTCCCGTAGTGGCGCACGCCGATGGAGCGGCCGCGGTGGCAGGTGGCTCGCCGCAGGTGGCACGCCGAGGGGTAGGTGACGTTGTTGTTGCCGCAGAGGGCGTGGTCCAGGCTGGTGGGCTCGGGGCAGGGGGCCGTGCGGCACATCACGCAGTGGGCACTGCCCGTCTGGTCCACCACGCAGGTGTGGGTGCCAGGACACACCACGCTGGAGCAGGACTCTGCAGGGAAGCACAGAGCTGGAGTGACCCCAGGGACAGCCACCCCCTTCCCACCAGGCTCCTTCACCCCAGGTGGGCTTTGGGCATCATCCCAGGGAAAGCCGGGCCCTTCCCACCTTTTGCTGCCGGGGGACAGAGCAGAGCTGGGGGCCAGAGGGTCCTGATGTCCCCCATCCGTGCTGTTCCCGAGGGCAGGGGCTGGCAGGGGCNAAATCCGTTTGAACACACACGTGCTGAAACTTTAGGAGACAATAACATCCATATATATGGTTTTTTTAATATATATAAAAATATATATACTATCTCTCTCCAATCTGATGCAGCGCGCGCTGCCTTTCCTGCCGCTGGCAGCTGGGGCCGAGCCCCTCAGGGAAGGCGAAAGCGCAGATTCCCTCTAGACCTCGAGGTCCTGGCCAGAAACGTCAGCAGAGTACCAAGAATTAATCCAAAAATAAATAGGCCCAGGGCTGCCGGCCAAGGACACGTGGGGGGGGCCCACNAGGGACGATTCACACGTAGTTCTCCTCCACGCTGTCCGTCTCCGCGGAGAATTTGGGCGCAGCTGGAGACAGAGAGAAGCGGTGAGGGGGGCATGAGGGGCGAGCAGGCGCTGGGGGTCCGTGCCCGCTGCCCCCTGCCCCGCCCGGCTCACCTGAGCAGCTCCCGTAGTGGCGCACGCCGATGGAGCGGCCGCGGTGGCAGGTGGCTCGCCGCAGGTGGCACGCCGAGGGGTAGGTGACGTTGTTGTTGCCGCAGAGGGCGTGGTCCAGGCTGGTGGGCTCGGGGCAGGGGGCCGTGCGGCACATCACGCAGTGGGCGCTGCCCGTCTGGTCCACCACGCAGGTGTGGGTGCCAGGACACACCACGCTGGAGCAGGACTCTGCAGGGAAGCACAGAGCTGGAGTGACCCCAGGGACAGCCACCCCCTTCCCACCAGGCTCCTTCACCCCAGGTGGGCTTTGGGCATCATCCCAGGGAAAGCCGGGCCCTTCCCACCTTTTGCTGCCGGGGGACAGAGCAGAGCTGGGGGCCGGAGGGTCCTGCTCTCCCCCATCCGTGCTGTTCCCGAGGGCAGGGGCTGGCAGGGGCTGGCATCCTGAGCTCAAGGGAGCTCGTGACCTTGAGCCCTCGGGCTCAGCCCTGGCCTGAGCTTTGCCGTGCGGGAGGAGCCAAGGTCCAGCTGCAGCAGCAGAGCGCGGGGCTGAGCCCGCTCGGCGCAGCGGGACCTGGCTGGGCCAGCGGCCGCACGCAGGTGCCTTGGCAGGGAAGCAGCAGCCACTGCGGCCAGGCTGGCAGCCGCCGCGCTGGCCTCGGCGAGAGGGAAGGGCAGGGTCACCCTGGACCCGACCCAGCGCTGGAGCGAGGGCGCACGGGGGTGGAGGGAGCCTGCGCAGCAGGATCAGGCCCTGCACGGGGCTCTGCCGGGGCGGGTGGAGGCTCGTGCACCCCCATCGTCCCTCCACCCTCCTCTCTTTCCCTGATGGATTGGAAGATTTGGCATCTGCAGCTCCCAACTCCCATTTCTTGCCCCACGTTTCCCTGCGCAGTCCAGAGCTCGACAGGCAAAGCCTTCCAGAAAGGAGGGCTGGAAAAATAACCATAATCCTTCTGACAGCTCTTGGCAGGGCTGGGAGGATCGCTGCACTCTTTACAAAAGAGGAAAAAAAGGGGCTTGACGTTTGTAAATGACATTTTAGGGACTGTTACTGCTCAGCCCGCGGCCAGGCCAAACCCCATTGCACCAACAAGCTGCAATGCCCCCTCAAAGGGCGCTGAGACCCACGTCCTGCAGGGCCCTGCACCAGGACAGACCTTCCCTCTTTGTACCACAGGAAACAGGGACAGGACAGGGACGGGATGGGGGTGGGACGCAGCGGGGTCGGGGCACAACTGCACCTTACTTTTGCATTTGCCCTGGTACATCACTTCGAGGTCGGGGTGGTCTCTGCACTTGGCCGTCAGCAGGTCACACTCGTCCCGGTAGGTGTAGCCATCGGAGCCGCAGACCTGCAGCTTGCGGGGCAGGCTGGAGCAGTCGGGGGCGCAGGCACACTGGGGACGCCCGTGCTTCATCTTGCAGACCTTGTCGGGGCCGCACACCACCCCCTCGCAGCTCTCTGGGGACAGAGGGCAGCGGCAGGTGAGGACGCGGCACTGGCTGCCCCCGCCAGGGCAGGGTCCGTCCTGCCCGGCCCCAGGGTGTGACACCGAGCGGGACGGCATCGCCCTCGTGGTCCCAAGCGCCCCCCGGGTCACAGCACGCGTGCTGACGCCGAGCTGTCCCAGCAGCATCTGGATCTGCTCAGCTCCGCCGAGGAGCAGGTCGTTGGCTGCGACTCCACGCAGTCCTTCAGTGCTCACCCCAGCCGGAGCCCCGGCTCCGCTCAGCACCAGCTCACTCCTTCCCATCTATTTATTCTTTGGAAGGAGACGTTTCTTTTTCTTGTGCAATGGAAAAATCTATCTCTACAAGGCCCCGGCTCCTCCAGAAGGAGCTGGGAACTTTGCGAGTTGTCCGGGCGATGGGGAATGCCGCTCCCAGCAGACAATGCCCGGCCCTGTCTCGCTCCGTGACTGGAACACAAGAGCGGGAGGCAGCAGCCAGCGCCGGTCCCCAGACAGGCAGATGCTTTGTCCCCCCGGGTCACCTCCCGGCCAGCGCGGGGGCCAGGTTCAGGGGGTCCTGTCAGTGCCCCAGGACCGTGCCCACGCCGGCGGGGATGGAGAGGGGCCGCCAGCTCCAAGCAGGGGCCCGTCCTGCTGTCCAGGGGCCCAGACACTGGTGCCTCTGCAGGGAGAGGCGATGGGGTCAGCAGCAGGGATGGGGGGCTCCGGCTGGGGCAGCTGGACCCCCCTTTGCCTCCCAAAGCACACACATCCCTCTCCCCAAAAGGACCCAGCGCCCCTGTAACTCCCAGGACAGAGGAGCTGCCGGGACCCACCAACACCCACGAAGACAAACGCAGGGCAGGACCAAAAAGCTTCCCAAGCTGGGGATTCACCCCCAGCAGGAAGGATCCCGGCAGACTGGGTGTGTGCCGGGAGCTCCGAGAGGCACAGAGGGAGATTTTCCTGTGGGAGATGGGCCACCTTAGGAGATATGGAGGAGGAGGAGGGGGAGAAAGAGAAGAAGGAGGAGGACGAGGAGAAGAGGGAGAAAGAAGAAGGGGAAATTCCCTGTCTACTTGGCCCAGCTGTCCCTGGGGGAAATTCCCTGCTGGGAAACACTTTCCCATTTTGCTGCGATTTCCATAGCTGGGGCCTGTCCCGGGGAAGGGAAGGCTGATACTGGGGGTCCCCAGGACAGAGGGGGACAGAGGGGGTTTGTCAGAGCAAACAAGACCCTCATCACCCTCCCCTCTGAGATGCTGCCAGCAGAGCAGAGTCCAATCATCCGGACTATCCCAGCAAAGGGACAGTTGGAGCAGTTGGAGAATCCGCCCGTGACCCCAACCCTGCAGCCTGGCTTCCCCCTGCACTGGGTCCTTGGGGGGGACACCGTGTCCCCAGCAGCTGGAGCCAGGAATTCCACCTCCCCCCAGAGACCCATCTGCAGAGCCCCCGGGGTCCGGCCAGCACCATCCCCGGCTGCAGCCCACTTTATCCTGGAGTAACCTCTCCCAGCCTCACAGGCCCGGGGAGTGGGAGCACAGCTCCTCTCATCCGCCCTCTTCCGAGGCCTCTGGAGCCTGGTGAGGAGCAGCACCAGCTCCATCTGGATGGGACAGGCAGGGGCTGGCTGCCAGTGGGGGGTTGTGGTGCACGTGCTGGCCAGGCTCTCCAGCGGTTTCCTCAAAGGTCCTGCTGCCAGACATCAAAAAACCCCGGGAACCTCAGCCCCCACCGGGGTCTGTGGCCACTCACAGCCCCCCCTGTGTCCCCCAGCCTCCCAACAGACATAAATGAGGTGGCTGCAGACTCCTGGCTGAGGGCTGCTCGTCCCCACTGCACTTTGCCTCCAGCACAGGGGAGCCCCTGGAGAGGGTCCCAGTGCTCCCAGCTCCTTCCAAGCAGGGGTGGGGCCAGGGCCAGGATCTCACTCAGCTTTTGGCTGGCGCAGGGTGCAACCCCAAGCTGCAGCAGGACGGGCCTGAGGAGCTGCCATTGCGGCAGTGCTGAAGGGGGCAGGGCTCTGGGGGAAGTGGTTTTGTTAAAAACCTTTTCCCCTTTAAGCAAATAACAACATGACCTTCCAAAGCCCTGCTCCTGCCTCCTGCGGGCAGCAGGTCCTTGAGCGTGTTCTCACACAGCCACGCAAGTGCTGGAGGATCCGCAGCTCTGGCACACGCCAAAACATCTGGCGGGGCTGGAACTCACAGCTGGAGAGTTTCCACTTCTGGAACTGCCCGTTACATAAAGCCATTTCACACACGCGCTGGGAGGAGCGAGGGGCAACGGAGGGGAAGAAATAGATCTTTTTTCCTTAGAAAAACCTGACGAAGTTTCCTTCTCAGCAGCCGTGGCGAGGGCAGGGAAGGGAGGCCCCAGCGCAGAGGGGTTAACTTGGGAACAGCCAGCCCCAGATCCTCTCCCTGCACTTGGCTGCCCTGCCCAGACCTGGGTCATGCATCCCACTCCACTGGGAGAGCAACTAAAATACACTCAAAACCAGAGCAGCCGGGGCACACAGGCTGTCCCACCAGCCCTGAGCCACAGAAGCACCCGTCCAGGAGCTGCAGCAGCAGGAGTCAGTGGTCCCCAGGGTCCCTGTGCTGTCCCAGACCACCAAGGAGAGCCCTGTCCGGTGAGGGGCAGCCCAGCTCTGTGCTGCTGCATCACCCTCAGAGCTGCAGGCTCTGAGTATTTCCCCCAGGGCTCCACACATTCTCCCTGGGCAGAGCTCGGCCCCACAGCAGCCCCTCACCTCCCAGCCTGCTCACCTTTGCAGGGGTGGCAGGTCACCAGCCCCAGGAAGCCCAGCAGGCTGATCTTGTTGCCTGGGTAGGTGTAGTTAGACCAGGCCACGTCCACGTTGCCGTTGGCACAGCATTCCTCCCACGTCACGCCCGTCTTCAGGATCATGGTGCACTTGGCCTCCTTCCCCTGCTGCAGCCAGCAGATTCCACCTGCGGAGAGGGCAGGGGGTGAGGGATCCCTGCTGTGCCAGAACCCCTGTGAAGGGCAGCGAGATCCTGGCTGTGGCTGGACCACCTTGGGGCAGAGGCACAGGGATCACTCCAGTGCCTGGGACGAGTTGGGGAACCTAGAGATGCTCTGTGCTGGCTCCTGTGGCACAAGAGCATCCCCAAGGGTCCCTGGCATGGCAACTCAGTGCTCCCATGGCCACCCCAATGCCTGCGACCTGCTGCCAGCCCTGTTCTGCCAACAGGCTCCAAATCCAGCACTTGGACCACGGGGGTGGACCAGCACTCCCCGTGATGCTCTGGGAGATGCCCAGCTGGCCAGCCGGGATCCGGGCTTGTAACCTGCCTGCCCCTAGCCCTGCCCTGCCTGCATCTCTGCCCAGTTCCTGCCTGGCCCCACAGAGAGGGGGTCCCAGCCCAGGGCAGCAGACAGAGCCGGGCTAGTGGGTGGCTACCGTGAGGGCTTGGATCTCCTGGCATGTGCCAGTGGCCCCACGGAGGGATGGAATTATTCCCTGACACGGGAGCCTGACACCCACGGCCTCTGCAAGGAGCATCTGAGCCAGCGGCTGGAGGACAGGGCACTTGCCCCAGCCCTGGGTCTGGGCCAGACCCGCGGCACCGGATCCCTCTGACTCAAAAGCCTGTTTGTTCCGTGACCCACCAGCAAATCAGTTAGATGAATTTTTTTTTTTTTTTTGTGAGTGATTTCTTTGCAATTTCCGCCTCTGCAAACCAGCCTCTTGTGACGCTTATTTGGGTTCGTGCTCTCATTAGCTGTGCTTGAGGTTTGCTAAACGGCGAAAGATGGAAGGGAGGGATGGGGGCAGGGACGGGTCTTGCGCTGCCAGGCGGGAGTCGCTCCCCTCCTAAGCAAGATTCACCCGGCTCCAAAGCGGAGCCCACCCCCGCCCTAGACCCCCCTGTGTCCCCCTCTTTCCCCACGCACATGATTTTGGTTCGGTCACAAGCACATGGGGCTCCCAGCCCGGCATAATTCCGCGGGGCAGCCGTGGATGGAGCAAACCCTCGGGCTGCGGGAACCAGAGCCTCAACACCCCGGGCAGCATCAGCCGCTCCAGCATGCGACTGGCATCGAGGTTTTATCCTCCGCGGATTTGTCCAATCGCTCTTCCAAGCCCAATTTCCCGTTACAACACCGCGCGGCCCCCGCTCCCCACGGAACACTCAGCATCGTACGAGGGGAAGGTGGCAACTCCCGCGCCGCTGCGGGAGAAGCGACACCGGCAGCACC
>VYXC01005861.1:94141-107474 GCA_013397175.1 Platysteira castanea
GCGCTGGCCCCTGTCCCCCCTCGGCCGCCGTCGGCGCCGCGGCGCGCGCGGGGGGCGGGGCCGGCGGGTAGGGAAGATGGCGGAGGCGTCGCCGCAGCCGGGCCGGTTCTTCTGCCACTGCTGCTCGGCCGAGATCGCCCCGCGCCTGCCCGTGAGCGGGGGACCAGCGAGGGTCGCCGGGGGTGGTGCTGGGAGCGCGGGCAGGGCCGGGCGGAGGCCCCGAGGGGGCGGGCACGTGGGGGCGNCGTGAAGCGCCGCGGGGTGGTGGGGGCTTTCTCGGTCGTTTCTCAGGAGGGTTTAATGAACACGAGAAAAGCCCCGCGGTGGTGGCAGCTGGGGCGCAGGGAGGTGCACGGGTAACACGTAGGCAGAAGTGCTGTGTAGGCACCTGGGCAGGTGCTTTAATCACACACCAAAATCCGGCGTGTGGGGAGCTTGTCTTGGTGTGGGTGGAAAAGGAGTGTGGGCTGTTGGAGAGGATCTGGTGGATCACTTGCTCCCCTGCTCGGCTTCCTGAGATGTTAAATGTGGTTTGGAGAGACCTGCTGGTCTCTTTGTCTTCACAATTTTCACAGCACCTTATCCCGAAAGTCATTGCTGGTCGTGGCACTCAACTTGAAAAGCCTCCAAGGGCGAGCAGAGCTGTTCCTGCCGGGGGTGGTTGGTTTGTGACGTGTGATTTGTCCTTTTGCCCTCTCGTTTGGGCCAGGGTGGGCCGTGCTGGGGGCTCCCAACTCGTGTGTAAGAGTGAGGACAAACCCCTGAGCGTGCTCCTGCTGAGCACACACGGGCTGTTGGGCAGGAGCTAACCCAGAATATCCGCTGTTTATTTCTGTTCAAACACCCCGTGCTGGGCCGTGCTCACATCTGGTTGTGTGCACTTGGCTGGGCACACCTGGCTGTGCCAGCTGGGCACCCTTGGCCAGACTGGGCGAGGCAGGGAGTGAGTCCTGTGTTTGGGGGCTCAGGGCTGGGTAACTGCGTTGGTGAACTTGTTTTGGGGATCCAGGTTCACTTGGGTTTCACTCAGGTTTCACTCACCGTCTGCAGATGCAGTGACCCGAGCTGCCAAAGGAGGGACTCAAACAGCCCGAGAAACAACAAACTTTGACATTTGTGCTGTTCCAGCTGCAGAGGAATGTGCTGATCCCTGTGCTGGGAGCTGGCTGTGAGCACACAGACACACACAACACGCAGCAGCTCCCTGGAGCAGGCAGCTGAGAGGAGCAGGGTGCTCAGGCCACAGTCATTGCCCCCCATGCCATGTGTGCTCCCACCAGTTCGTGCTGATGGGAAGCAAAGCAAAGGGAGTCTCGTGGGTGGGGGGTTTATGGGCTGTGGCCTCCTGTGCTCACACAGGAGTCCCTGAGCTTGGGGCCCTGAGCTCAAACCTGGTGTCCGTGGTGCAGGGCCGGTTGTTTCACAGCGGCAGACGGGGAGCCCTGTGTGGGAGAGGGAGCAGCCACCTCTCCCAGTCTGTTCCTGGGCCTCGGAGCTCCCATATCTGCCTGGGCAGACAGGGCATATGCAGTGGCTCCAGGCTGTGCTCCTTCCCTAGGGCCTTATCAGGGCCGGCTGCAGGGGCCAGAGGAGAGACCCCAAGGGCCTTATCAGCGGCCTCAACTGCTTGAGGGAATCCCTCAGTCTGGCTAAGGGCTGTGCCAATTCCAACGCAGCAGCAGCAGCAAAAGGAAGTGGCATTATTTTTAGAAGCTCTTAAATGCCTTCTGTGCTGAGCCCGGCTCTGCCAGCACAGGGATTTGGGGTGGTGCGTGCCCGCTGTGGGGCAGGGGATGGGGTTGGCTCAGTGGTGCTGCTGCTTCTCAAGCACTGGAAAGCAAAGCAGTTCCCTTTCAGGGTCCCCAGCGTTCTGGGCTGCTCTGCCCAGGACAGGGTGGTTGTAGAGGCTAAATTCCTCACTAACCCCAGGAATCGTGAGGAAGTGGCTGTCACAGGTGCTGCACACTCAGCCTGTCTGTCATGACATGCTCTTTAGTCAGCACTCAGGGGACTGGGGTGGCCACAGGTCTCTGTGGTGAGCTCTGGGCGTGGGAGTGTGAGGTCCTGGCTGCAGAATGACCCGGTGTGTCCCTGTGTGCTGTGAACTGAACCCCAGGCTGTGTTAGTGACAGGGACCAATCAGCCTCCCTGAGCACCATGACCTTGCTGAGGCCCTGCTGCCATTCCCGTGTTGTTTCCTGCTCCCCAAAACATGCAGCTGTGCCAAAGTTTGAGGGCAGCTGTGCAGGGAGTGTTGGGGGTTTCACTTTCACTTCACTGGAACTGCATCAGCTGCTGCCTAATGCTGTGTCTGTACTGGGGATTAATCAGCATCACCCTCATCATTCTTAAGCTGAGCTCCCACAGGCCTAGGCCGAGCTCTGGCCTCACTGGCTCAGGAAGGCAAATGTTGGGGTTTGGGCTCTCTCTGGCTCTGGGACCGTGGCATGTGCTGGGGATGGCAGAGTGCAGGACCCTCCCACGCCATCACACCCTGCAGCTCTGAGGTACCACTCCTCTCACCCAGTGTGTCTTCTCCTGCAGGACTACATCTGCCCACGGTGTGAGTCTGGTTTTATTGAAGAGCTTCCCGAGGAGCCGAGGTAATGTGCTGCCCCAGGGGCTGGTGCTCGAGTGAGTCTGGGTTGCTTTGCTCTCTTCCTAGTTCAAAGGCAATGTTTGATATAAAATGCACCATTTCTATTGCTGCTGCCCAAGCTTTGGCTCACCTTTCCTTGCTTCTGGAATGCAGTGCTTGGTTGGCAGAGTTAGCATCCACAGGCCAATCTGCCATGGGAATGCTGAGCGTCCTCGTGAGCGTCCGACGTCTCCGCTGAGGGGCGGGGCAGGAATGGTTTGATTTAAAACAAACATAAAGAAGTGGTAGGGAGGCTTTCCCCGTGGTGTGTGGTAGCTCTGACCCTATCTGAGTCATCAGGGCAGAGATGAGCCCAGAGAGAGGAATCTGGGAATGGGGAGTGCACGGACACCTCGGTGTGAGTAGTGACTGTGTTGGGGATGAACAGCAAAATGTTGTGGCTAAGACTTTGGACTCTGCCCTGGGGCAGCAAGGTCTGCGTTTCTGTGCACTGTGCACTGCTGCCGCTGGTGGCAGAAGCAGCAGAAATGTCTTAAAATGTTTCAGTCACATTTGTGGGGGCCCCAGCTGTGACTGGCTCCAGGATGGGCTGCAGGCAGTGCAGGGGCCAGGGGGCAGTGGGTGTTGCTGCCTGCTGATTGTGGTGGTCTGCATGGCCTGGGGCTTCTGCACTGACCAGGTGACATTTGGTTTGACCATGCCAACCCTGGAGCCTGAAAATCCATCCTGGCTGATCCTGATTGTTTTGGTGGTTCCCTGTGACCCTGGGAGAGTCACGTAGCTGCTGAATCTCAGCAGTTTTGGTACAGTGAATGCAAAGCTTGGTTCTGAGCAGGAAATGTTCCTGCAGCTCTGAAAGCAGAAGTATGACAACATTTAGAGTTTTCCCAATATCCTGAGCCGTTGGGTCACGTGCCTCTGCAGTAGAGAAGTTCCTTTGATTCAAGATTAGACTTATGTGTCTTGGGGTCACAGCGATCAGCATTTGTGCCTTAAGTCTTCCTGGTGCTCTGGAGGATTAGCTGGTGTGTTTGAGATGGATTGTGGGGAAAATCCTCGCTTGACATCGTGGTTCAGGCACTTCTCTGCAGCCTCATGAGATCTAATAGAGGGAGAAATGGGTGAAGATGTGGGAAAATGAAAGGTTTGGGAGGGAAAATTGATGCGGGCAATCAGAAAATCAGCAGCTGAGCGAGGATCAGCTTCTGCTGAGCTGCCTCTGCCCTGGGGGAGGAGGGGAGGGGGACAGAAAAGCCTTGGAAGCTGCTATGAGAAGATTACCAGTGCTCTTCATTCCCCACAGGAGCACTGACAATGAGACCAGCTCCTCTACATCAGCCACTGATCAGAGCAGGCATCCTTTTGAGGTGAGCAAGTCCTTTCTCTCTTCCAACACCTTCTGCTTTTCTGTTGGATTGAGTATTTTTCCAATAGAGCATTGTTTAAATGTTCCTCAGATCATGACAGAATTTGGAAAGGAGGAATTAATATCCTCCATATGCTGCTCCTGAAATCTCCACATACCATATTTTTGCTGCGTGTGTTATGTAGGACCATCACTCGTAGCTGATTCCCATCGTGAGGGGGCTCAGCAGGATTTGGAGAGCAGGATTTGGGTTTGTTGCTATGCAGTAGCCTCAGCTCGGAAGCAGCAGTGACACACCAGAGAGAAACTAGGGAACTGTGATTTATTTCTGCCTTCATGTGCAGTTCCTGTGTCAGTTCCTCACTGAGCTGCTGCCCAGGGCGCTGGTCCCAGTGTCACCCCAGGCTTTGGGGGTCACTGTGGGCGGCTGCTGGGACGCCGTGGGAGCCGAGGGCTGTCCCTCCTCTTGTCACAGTCTGTTCTCTGCATTCCCTCCCTCCCAGAACGTGGATCAGCACTTGTTCACCTTGCCCCAGGGCTACGGCCAGTTTGCTTTCGGCTTCTTTGACGACAGCTTTGAGTTTCCCTTCGGGTCCAACGTGCAGCCGGAAGACAACCGGGACTCGGAGAACCGGCGGGAGCGCGAGCACCAGTCCCGGCACCGCTACGGCGCCAGGCAGCCCCGCGCCCGCCTGGCCACGCGCCGAGCCTCGGGCAGGCACGAGGGTGTCCCCACGCTGGAAGGGTGAGAACCACTGTGGGGCTTGGGGAGGGAATCCTGTTGTTCCTCAGTTTTTCTCCTGGCTTTGGGGAGCAGCATCCCAAAGCTCCCCAGCACTACCGTGGGTGCCATCTGTGTCCCACCTGAGCCTGTTGGCAGCTGCTGCTTGGGGCCTGTTGGGGCTGTTTCACCTGAGCAGTGGCGTGGACTGTGGCTGGGAGTTTGTCCTGTAGTGGGAAAATATTCCCGGGTCATTGCCAGGTGTTGAAAAAATGTACTTGCTGTGGGGAGAAACAGAAGAAAACACTGGATAGTGTTTGTGTAAGCGCATCCTGGGAGCTACTTGCCATCGTGTCAGGAATTGTCCCCTTACGACCCAAGTACTGACACTTTATCACTGGCTGATCACTCCACAAGCTGCAGTTGCAATTGCTGTAGGGTATTTTTAATTTTCCCCCAACAATCTGACAGTATTCAGCTTATTCAGCCTCTCCCTCCGTGTTGAGGTGCTGGGCTGGGAGCCAGCAAACCTTAATTCTTACACAATCCTGGTTTTCTTGTCTTTCAGAATTATCCAGCAGCTGGTCAATGGAATTATTGCACCGACCACAATTCCAAACCTAGGCCTGGGCCCTTGGTGAGTTGGAGGATGTGCTGCTCTCTCTGACAGTGTCTCACTGGTGCTCCAGGATGAACTCACTTGCTGTCCTTGCTCTTCAGGGGAGTCCTGCACTCAAATCCGATGGACTACGCCTGGGGTGCCAACGGCCTGGATGCGATTATCACACAGGTAAAACTGGGATTTGCCAAAGTCTCCATCCCCCTGTGCGGTGCTGCAGGAGGGGCAGCACCTGTGGTGGTGCAGGGAACGAGGGGCTGCAGGGGCAGGAATGGGACAGGGTCCACAATGCAGGGTCCAAGTGCCCTGGCTCAGAAAACGAGTGGATTCTGTGTGCTGCTGAGCTCACCTCTCTCTTCTGCCTGCCTGGCCGGTTGTTTTTCCAGTTACTGAATCAGTTTGAAAACACTGGACCGCCGCCAGCGGATAAAGAGAAGATCCAGGCCCTCCCCACCATACAGATCACACAGGAGCACGTAGGTATGTGTCTGCTCCAGAGAGTCATGCACAGAGTGCTCCCTGGAAGCTCTGTGTAATGTTTTTCTTGGGACTTGACTTTTGTCTGCTTGTACCTTTGAGGCATAAAACATTTCAAAGCGGGCAGAGAGCTGAAGGGGCTCTGTTACACTCACACACAAAAAAAAGAGCAGCGTAGGCTGGATTTGCCCCAGGGAGGTTGTGAGAAGTTCTGTGTGGATAGAGATGGAAAAGCAGAAGGGAAGGGAAGGATGAGGCATACCTGGGGTAGGGAGAGGTGGGGTGATGGTGTGGGGACTGCAGAGCACTAAGCTTTCCTCCCGGCAGGGATGGAGCAGTGGCAGGGAAGGGGAGGGGAATGATGAGTCCTGAGTCGGGGGCTTTGCGTGTCGTTCTCTCCTCCTTTGCTCAGCTGGGCTTGGCTTTCCCTGTGCGCTGCAGATTCCGGGTTGGAGTGCCCTGTGTGTAAGGAAGACTACACAGTCGGGGAGAACGTGCGGCAGTTACCGTGCAATCACCTGTTCCACGACGGCTGCATCGTCCCGTGGCTGGAGCAGGTGAGTGCGGGGCAGTGCCTGGGGCGTGCAGCACTGGGGGCTTTTTCTGATCCTGCTCCCCTCTGTAAATATTTTCCTACCTCCATAATGAGGCCTGAGCACGAGCAGCCTTTGGTCGGAGGATGGAGTGTGATCCCAGCCCATTCCTCGAGTGCTGCTCCCCTGTTGTGTTTCTAATCTCGTTTCCCGTATTTCTTGTTTTGTTTTTTGTCTGCTCCCCAAAGCATGACACGTGTCCCGTCTGCCGGAAAAGTTTAAGTGGACAAAACACTGCCACAAACCCCCCAGGACTCACAGGGATGAACTTCTCGTCATCCTCCTCCTCCTCCTCTTCCTCCAGCTCACCAAGTAATGAAAACTCATCGAACAACTCATGAATCTTAACGCACCCTCTGTCCCCGGGGCCCTTCCACTGTTCCCCCTCCCTCCCTGGCCACCGTGAGCAGCCACAGGGGCTTCCAGAGCAGAGCAAGGGGAGGGGACAAGACAGGAGCACTGCCCCCAGAATTTCCTTTTGATTTCTGAAGACACGGAGACTCTGGGTCCTTCAGAGATGAGAAGCCTCAAGTTCTGTGATGAAAAAGGGGGGAAAGAGCTCTGTCTGTCAATAAAAACATCCTCTTTGCGTGGACTTTACCCATTGCAGTGCGAGGCTGCTGCGCTCCCCGGCTGGGAACCCCGAGGTGCTGAGCGAGTGGTTGAATCCCGAATGGAAAGGTTGTTTGTATGGGTTTGAATCTGAGATCCCTTTCTTTTATTTCTTTTGCTCCTCTTCCCCTTGGATACTATCTTTTCTGCTTTGGAGATTGAAGTCTAAAATGGAAGCATAAGGATGCTGCCTCCCCTCCCAGGATCACCGTCTGGGGAGGACCAATAGCTGTCACTGAAGCAGGAACTCTCAAAGTAGACCCCGGGATCCTTCCCTGTCCCATCTCGAGTCCCATTTATTTCTCTTTATAACCTCACCCGCTGATACTCAACACTGAAAGGGGTTTTTATAATCTTAAATTATTACTGTTGTCAATAAATGGACATTTCAGCTCTGCGAGCCGTTATGCATGATTTGAGGAAAGCTACAGGGTAAGCTCAGAGGCCACCGAGCTGTCCTGCCTCCCCCAGGCAGGCTGGGCCCCTCTGAGCCCTCATGCGTGCTGGGAGCTCCAGTGGGAGCCAGTGCCAGCCTGTGGATCACTGCACAGGTAGCCAAGGATCGCAGCTGGAAGCATCCTCGCCTGGTCTTTTCTATTTTTTACACCTTCTTCCCCTTACAATCCTGCCCTCCTGGCAGCCAGGGCAGGCTGTTCTGCTGGGCCGACACGGGACTGGGTGTGCAGCAGAACGAGGACCAGCAAAAATCTCATTGTGACCAAGTAATTACCAGGAAAACAACATTTTGGAGAAAAAAATGTATTGCGAATCTACTTAAAATAGAGCTGATTAAAAACAAGGAGAGAGAGACAAATATCCAGGTATGTTTGTGACTCAGTTTCTGTAACAGAGCTGGAGCTCAGAGAATGACAAGAATGTCACCAGAGCAGGCAGTGACTCCCTGCCGTGTCCCTGCTTCCCAGGCCCCGAGGCATGAGAGGAGGAGCTCTCACCCTCAGTCACCGGGACCCCCTTCCCCTCACACGGACTTGGGGTGGTCAGGAGGTCTCCTAAAGGGCCAGGGGTTTCGTGGTGGTGCCACATGTTGGGACTGCGCTGTGGCAGAGGCCAGAGCAGCCAAGGGAGAACCTGCCCACATGGGAGCTGCCAGGGAAGTGGGCGGAGGGTTTGGCAGTTTGGGGGGGTTCCCTGCCTCCCTCTCAGCTTTTGGGGCCCTGGGAGCAGGCTGGGACTGCTGGAGGAGCTGCTGGCTCCAGCAGAGCTTGGGTGTCTTCTAAAGCAGCATCACCCCAGGACCTGGCCCTTCCACGAGCTTCCTGAGAAGAGATGAACCTCCTATAGGAGGGGGGAAGGATGGTTTGGCCTTTCTTGAGCCATTTCAGAACAAAAGAAGTTGGTTTGTTGGAGAAAGTGTCACCAGCTGTGCCGGGGCCGGGGGCTGGCAGGGAGCGACTTGCCCGGACTGTTTTTCCTCCTTGGCTTGGCCGGGCAGTGTGGCGGCGCCTTTCATCTCACAGGAGGGTTTATCTTGGGACTGGTGTGTCAGGGTTAATGGCTCATCCTCTGCCAGGGGTTGAGCCAGAAGCCTGGGCTGGTGAGGTGGGTGGCAGCAAGAAGGTCCCGGCTGAACCTGCGTGTGTCCATCAGCTGACCTGACACTGAGGGAAGGCTTTGCTGTTTAGTCACCAAAACAAGAGACCTGGAAAAACCTTCCCTCTCCCACTGTGTTTCAGTTGTGACAGGGGGTTCCTGGCTCCCCTGGGTGCTCAGGGATGATTTCTCACGTGTGAGCAGTGCTCAGATGGGTTTCAAGTGGGCCAAGCAAAATCCTTGGGGCAGGAGGGGGGTGGGGTGTGCATGGCAGCTGCTGCCCACCTGGCAGGGGCTCACCACAGTCACCACATGGTTAATACAGTGGCTGTTCCCTCTCAGACTCCTTTGGAGCTGGTTGGGTCAGAAATGGAACGAGTTTGGTGGTTTTTGCTGGGGCCATTGCTCTGTCTGACGTGACAGTGACCGAGCTGCTGGGCCTGGCCACAGCGGGCGTGAGGTGGCGCAGGGATGTACCCTAGCCAGGAACCTGAGGTGCAGGTGCTATTCCTGGCCATGCTGCCCTCCAGGTGAGGGGCTGGTCCTCACCACTGGCCACTGTTCCAGCCCCATTTTTGTTGGGGATGATGGTGTGAAGCTGGGCTGCAGAACTGACTGGCACTGGCTGCGGCCAGGGGCAGCCCCGGAGCTGTGTCTGCCTGAGGATCCGGGCTGGCTCCTGCTCCTCCTGCTCCCTCCTTTGTGCTGCTGAGCCACCACTGCTGTTTTCCTGCAGGGTGGGTGGGGGTCGATGAAAAGCTGGATGTGGCAAAGGACCAGCTGGGCTCCCCGCCAATGGCAACAGGGATGACACTGGTGGCTGCAGCCACAACCACAGGGGAGCCAATCCCTCCCATCCCGAGCCAAGTTCACCATCAAAGCTCCGAGACCTGCTCCTGTTCCGTACCATGAACACAGCTTTAATTGCCACGGGTGCTCGGACACAGACAACCTGCTGGTACATCCCAGCCCTGCAGAGATGCCATCAGCAGATCCTGGCCCCTGCTCTGGCCGCTCTCCCCGGCTGCACCGCGCCGGCTCTGCGCCGGGGGCACGGTGGGAGAGCCACGGCGCCACGCAGCTGAGTCTGGAGCATCTGCCTTCCACATCCATCCTCGGCCGTGCATTAAAAATAAAGCAATAAATAGCAAAAAATAGATATGTACATAAATAAAAGAACCCTTTTTTGTTCGGTTTTTTTTTTCCTACAGGACCGTCTGGAGCTGCCCGCGGCGTTCAGCTGACGAGCATGGGGAGGAAGTGTGTGGAGAGGTGCTGCCGGCGTGTCTTGCCCCCTCGCTGTGGCCTGCCCTTGCTATTGAGCGAGAGGAACATGGGGCGGCCGCGGTGCCGCCAGTGCAGCGACGCGTAGGTGTTGTAGCCGTTCTCTTCGATGCGCTCCGTGAACTTGCAGTTGGGGCTGAACTCCTTCTGGCAGGAGAGGGAAGGGGGTGAGGGGTGGCTGTGCTCAGCTGGGGCCCGTTGGACCCCACGAGTGGGGCAGGGCAGGACTCTGGCTCCTCCCTGGCCCCCGAGAGGGGCAGAGGGGCTTGGAGGGTGCAGTCCCCTGCTGGGGAGCAGGTCAGGGCATGGGAAACCAAGATCCTGTTCCGACTCTGCCCTGAGCCTCTGACCCTGGTACGGCCCCTCCCAGGAGGCAGCGTCCGACCTACCGACCCGTAGAGCCTCCCCCGCTTGTTCATGGCCAGGTAGAAGCCGGTGTGCACCGCCCGGATGGCCACGACGCCGACACGCACCGACCGGATCTCGACGATGCCTGCAGGACAGGGAAGCACGGCATGAGCCAGGGAGGGACTGGCGACCTCCCCGAGAGGGCCGTGCCCCAATGCTGGGTCTGTGGCCACAGTGTCCCTCCAGAGGGACGGAGTTGCTGATCCTCAGCCAGAGCCAGAGCAGCCAGAGGAACGAGGGCCGCAGCCCAAGCTGGGAGTGGGAGGGGGAACCTCTGATGCAAGGAGGGTTTGATCTTTACTCTTCTCCTCCCCAGGGTCCAGCCACTTCCCAGGAGCCGGGCTGTGCGGGAGTGGTGCCAAGCACAACCTCGTGTGTGTCCTCCCCCCACTGGCAGTTCTGTCCGTGCATCCATCCCCAACGCGCCCGCGGTGCCCCGGGCACCTGACCCGCCTCCTGCAGCGCCCGACCCCGGCACACACAGGGCACCGAGGCTGGCGTGGCTCTTGGAGGGGCAAAGTGTGCGTGGGGGTGGCAGCGACAGCACACATCCTGTTATGGTGGACAAAGGCAGGCGAGCGAGGGCTGCGGGGGCAGGAATGGGCCAGGACACTGCCGTCCGTGGATGCCCGATTGCCCGGTGGCACAAGCGAGGACAAGCGGCCCCGTGCCCAGCACTGCGGGCTGGCGGATGGAGGAGCACTGCAGGACGTGAGGATGAGCCCGGGAGGCGGCTGCAGCCGGGCTGTGAAGCCACAGCTGGGCTGGCGTGTGTGTGCCCCGACCGCCGAGCTCCGGCTCGGCCGCTAATGGGAAAGGCATGTGGTCAGACCAGCGGCTCTGGCACGGGAAACACCCTGAGCATCATCAGAGCCTTTGGATTCCTGCACTGCCCCACGCCGGCCAGCCCGGAGTGCCGCTGCCCGCCCTGCCGCCCGCCAGGCACACGGCGCAGTGGGAAGGGGAGAAGAGAAGGAATGCCCCGTGAGAGCAATGTGGGCAGGGCAGCAGGAAGGGCTGGAGCCACAGCAGGATCCGCCCATGGGCACCACTGCAGGGGCTGCCCCGGCTGGGCAGGGTGGGGGGACACGCAGAGGCTCTGGCTGGTGGTGGCTCACAGAGCGTGGGGGCTGCAGCCCCTGGGCAGGGGATTTCATCAATCCCCCGGCGTTGCTGGCGTTCCCCGGGCATCCCCTGCGGGAGGCTGGGAGCGGACAGGGTGGATACAGCACCGCGGCAGCGTGAGGGCTCCCGAGCGTTCGGCTCCTCGGGGATTTTCAGGACAGCTGCTTCGGTGTGGCCAGAGGGCCCGGCCCAGGGAAGCCATTGACGAGCAGCAGAGGAGGGGAAGGGCTGAGCGAATGCCTGTGAATCCGTCCCACTTGATCACTGTCTGGAGCTGCTGCTATTTATAAGGACTTGCGCTTTTCTAAAAATAACCCCCTTCTGTTCCCAGCGCCCTGGCCGGCTCTGCCGCCCTTTGTTTGCAGGTGCCTGGCCAGTATCTGGCCAGAGCCAGCTCCCAGTGCTCCCCGTCTCACACTCAGCCCCACAGGGGTCTCGAGAAGGCTGGGGCAGATGCAGGGCTTGAGGTGGGAGAGTCCCTGGAAGATCCCCCATCATCCTAGAGCTGCCTGTGGGGCTGGTCCAGCAGCTTCTGCGAGGGCTGTGGAGCAGAGCCCGCGCCCAGCCCAGGCGCACACAGATAAGCAGAGTGAGCCCCATGTACAGCCCGGAGCTGCTCCGCCTGCCAGGCCCCATGGCCACACCATCAAGGGAACGTGTTGGGGTGCTTTGTGCTGGCAACGTGCCTGGTCGGGACTCCTGACAGCCTCCGACATCACAGGAGGGTTCCCTGGGCTGGGCTTGGCTCCCATGTCCTGTGGCTGCAGGGAGATGTCCTGTGCTGGCCAGGAGATTGGGCAGCCTCTGCTAGACCACGACATGGGCTGAGGGTGCTGCAACCCTCCTGCCTCAAACCTCAACACCCTGTCAGGGCACCTGGGGGGATGCTCAGGCATCCCCCTTTCCCAAGGCGCCAGTGTTCCCCTCCTTGTCCAGCTACTGTCCTGCCAGCCTGGTGCCCCCATCCCTGTCCCAGGAGCTGGGACCCTGCACCCCGATGGGCAGCTGATACCCATGCACTTGCAGCCCTGACTCCTGCTGAAGTCATACAGTGACTGCCACATCCTTGGGGACTCTGTCCCTCTGCCCACCCAGCTGTCTCTGTGTCGAGCCCCAACCTGCTCTGCAGGCAGCAGCTGCTCCATGGTCCCCTCTGACGGGGACGTTCTGCTGTCCCACATCTGACAGATGCCCCATTCTGGCACCAGCATCACCGCAAAACTACCTACATCCCTCCTACCCCTCCTCCTCATCCTTTCTCCCCCTCCCAATGTGTTTGCGGGGGAACGATCAGAGATCCTTCCAGTCCATGGGGAAGGCAGGGCAGGGGGACATCGTGCACTGACAGGAGGAGATGGGACAAAGGACCCCGGAGAGACCCCCGAGGACACCCCAGCCGCTGGACAAGCAACGCCGGGTCCCCGGGCAGTGCCCGCCGGTGTCCACGCCCCTCTCATGGCCGTGCGGCGACGGGGGCGAGGGCAGCCGGAGCCGGTTGTGCTCGAGAAGCGGAGTGCCCCGGCCGGCGGGGACGGAGGGGACAGTGGGGACCCGCCGCTTTCGCGCTCCCGGAGGAGGAGGCACTTCGGCTAAGATCTCCCCAGAGGGAAGAGCTGCGGGCTCTCTCTGGGCCGGGCACGGAGGGGTCCCGTCGCCGACCCAGGTGTCTCCGTCCAGCCTCCTCCCCGGTGCAGACCCGGCAGCGCCCGCCTCTGCCAGCGGGATCGGGCTCTCGCCCGCCGTGGGCGGGGGACGGCCCCAGATCCCGGCTCTCCCCGGTCCCGGTCCCGCTCTCGTCCCTACTCACTGCCCGGCCGCTCCCTCCAGCGCGTCCCCTCCACGCCGCCGCCGCCGTCGATGCGCAGGAAGAAGCGGGTGGCGGAGAAGAGCCGCCGCCAGCGCACGTCGCCCTCCAGATGCCCGTAGCTGCGGGGGGGGCGCCGGCCGGTCCCGGTGGCACTGCCCGGCCCCGGCCCCG
>VYXC01005861.1:107962-123011 GCA_013397175.1 Platysteira castanea
AGCGGGACACGGCCCGAGTGTGGGGACGGAGCTGGGCCGGGGCGTCTCACGATTCTGAGCGTTCTCTGGGGCACACCTGGAGGCTGCAAGGGTGTTTTTGCGTCGTGAGCACCGCCGGGGGTAGAGTCGGGGCAGTGGAAGTGCTGAGATGTTGTTACTCTCCAAAGGACTGACACGGGGGCTCTGGGTCCCGTCCCAGCTCTGGGATAGCGCCCGCCCGCTCTGGGGGTGTTGGGGTGCTGCCACCCCGTTCACAGCGCTGGGGTTTGTGGTGTCCCCGGGGTCATGTTGTTTCTGAGCCTCTGGATCCAGGGGCAAGGCGTGTCCCCGTCCCTCCTGCTCTCCTGTGCTGCTGCTGGAGCAGCTGAGCTGAGAAATGTCCCTTGCTCGCTCTGGCAACGCTGTGTCCAGCTGGGGTCAGGGAGTGCTTGAGGGAGTGAAGCTTTCTCTGACCTCCACATCTTTGTGTTTTTACACGGCAGGGATCCCATGGAGCATCTTCAGGAGCTACTCTTCTGCCAGCACCAAGGAGAAGGCAAACAGAGATGGCACCTGTGAGAGGACAGAGCTGCTGGAAGGTGAGTGCTGGGAGAGCTGCAGTGAGCAGACAGCAGTCAGACCAGCCTGAGCTGTTGCTTTTTCCCTGGCAGTGACACTGCTGGGTTCCTAGGATGCTGGGGTGGGTTCCTGGGATGCTGGGGTGGGCCCCAGCTTGCAGGTAGGTCTCAGAGAGACAATGATCAGTATCTCTGTCTGGGAGCGGGGCTGGCCAAGGACAGATGAAGTTCTTGTGTGAACCCTTTTTTTCTGAGCATGATCCTGGTACTTCCAGAGTGAGGACAGGACAGAGCCTTCTGCAGTTCCTTGTCTCCCATCACCTCTCTCTGTTTCCCACTAGTCCTCAAAGCTCGAGCAAAGCAGCTCCAAGGCAGTAACGTCCCGGAGGTGACAGTCAACAAAGTGGAACTGGCCACACTGGACAATGACAAGTACCAGGAGGCTGTGGCCCCTGGCCCCAAGGAGAAGCAGCCCGTTCCCAGGGCACGGGATGATGGCCTGGCCCGGTCCAGCACCTGGGCCAAAAAGTTGCAGAAGGAGATGTACATCCAACAGCTGAAGGTGAAGCGAGAATTGCCCAGTGCTGCCTCCCAGCTGGCTCTGGAGGGCCAGGCCAAGCTAGAGGTCAAGGCAGAGGCCAAAGCCAAACTCAAAGCAGAAACCATGAAGAGCCCAAAGATACCAAAGACAAAAGCAGCCACTGCCTGGAGCCAGAGCTCTGGCGGCCCCCATAGCAAGCCCAGGGTGGTGGAAGTGAAGGGAGGTGCACAGCTGAAGAGGCCTCAGAGGATGCCAAGGGACAAGAGTAACCAACACATCCTGCAGCAGACCATCCAGTCCAACCTGGAGTGCTTCCTGTTCCTGCAGCAGCCGGAGGAGGCCGAGCGGTACCTCCTGCTGTGCCACAGCTCTCCGGCCAAGAGGAGTGTGCTGGACATTCGTGCCTACAACATCGTGATGCGCAGCTGGGCCAAGAAGGTACCAAGCTGTGGGTGCTCTGGGTGGGAGAGAGGCTGGCTCGTGAGGAAGAGCCTCCAGCTCGTTTTACCTGTGGTTGTCACACCCGCCTTCAGCAAGTGTTCAAGCTGTGCTGCTGCCAAGGCGGACGGAGCTGGCATGAGGCCACAGATCCGTGTGAGGTGGCTTTGAGGGGAAAAAGGGAATGGGGAAAGGGCAGGGTAGATGTGACTAAATCTGAACAGGAGCAGGGAGGCGTGGAGCTGTGATTTTGGTGCCGCTGGCGTCAGTGCCCACAGCCTCCTTCCCTTCTCACCTGCAGGGCTGCTTGAATCGCATCGACCGATTGTTTTCCATGCTGGAGCCCGCTGGCCTCCGGCCCAACTTGGACTCCTACGCAGTGGCCCTGGAGTGCATGGGCCGGAGCCAGTCGCCTCCCAAAGCCATCCTGAGGTAACACCTGCCTCAGGTGCTGCTGAGCCTTGGGGGCAGCAGCTCCACATCCCGTGCTTGGAGAACTGGGAGACGCAGCGGGTCGGGGTCAGGAAGAGCTGCGCCTTGTGTGTGCCCACTTGAATGCTCTGACCCACTTGTCATGGCCAGATTTTAGGATGGACAGAGCTCCCACAGCAGCCTCCCTGTCACCCCCGGCTGCTGGGGAGTTTGTTTGAGATTGTGCAGGGAGAGGAGATGTGGGAGGTGAGAACAGGCACTGCTCCCCCCAGAGCTGGGCTGGGAGAGCCCTGCTCCACTCAGGGACTCCTTGGTTCTGCACCCATCACAGGCATCTCGCTCCTCTGGCTTCTCCATTGCTGCCCGCTGGGAATGATTTGGCTCCTCTGTCTGTTTTTATGGCACTTCTGTGGAGTTTGCCCTTTTTGGCAGGTCAGTCACACAGCTGATTCCTGCAGGGCTCTTCAGAGAAGCGTGGTCAGGAGATCCAGTTGGATTTCATGGAGCATAATGGACTGGCAGGTGTCGATGCCAAAGCAGGGAGCTGAAGGAGCCCTGTGAGATCCCACAGGCTGGGCCTAGGGGCAGTGCCTGGGGCTGGAGGCACAGCCAGCTCCTCTCCAGAGGATGGAGAAAGCTTCTGAAGCACTGAACCTCAGGGGTGTATCACTGTCCTTTGGCTGCTAACGAGTTCTAGATGCCTTCAAGGGAATTCAGTCTTCAGCCTGCTGACTCGGAGAGGGCTGGCAGTGTCTGTCCTGGCTCCTGTGGGAGCTGTGTCAGTGCAGCACAGGCTGTGGGGCTGCCTGTGGGCAGCTCGGTCCCGCAGTGGCCGGAGCTCGGCCTCCCTGCCCAGGCAGCTCCGCAGTGGTGCGGGCAGAGGGATGGACACCTGATCCCTGTAACCTGAGGCGGGTGACCTTGTGGGACGGGCTGTGCTGAGGCAGCTCCTGCTCCAGCAGCTTCTGTACCACATGCTCAGGCCCTTGGGGAAGATCGAGCCTGTCCTGTCTGCCCCTCCTCAGATACCTGCAGCAGATGAACAGCAATGGCTTCCACGTGGATGAGCTCTTCCAGAAGTGCCTGTTTGAGGCAGATGAGAAGGAGATGGTGCTGTGGGCGATTAGGACTGTCCAGCCCAACTACCAGCTGCCTCCTCCACCCAGCCCCCAGATCTCCAAGTCTTCTCTGCTCCAGGACTTCTATTCCAGAGTAAGCCACAGCGCTCAGGGAGGTGTTGGAGGTGGCCAGGTGGTGTTCACGGGTGTTTTCAGATAACAGCCCAGGGGAAGGCTAAAAGGGAAGAACCTTTTAGCCTGATCTCTGCTCAATATCCCACGCAAACAATCTAATGAATGATGTTACCAACAGCCTTACAGAGGAACAGCAAAGCAGAGGGCTTGCAGGGGCCTGGAGATGGCCTGCATGCACTGGAGGGGGTGCTGGGAGAGGTGCTTGGCCATAACACAGGAGCAGAGCAGCCTCTGGGGTTTGCCTGCTGGAGAGCTCTGGACCCAGAGGTCCCAGTAAGATGCTTTCAGCCCAGACTTGTACCACAAGCTCTTGCAGGGAAGCTGGGAGATTGAGCACGTCTTCTCCTCCTCCCACTTTCAGCACTGACTGCCTCTCTCCCATCGCAGGAGACGATGGTGTCGTACCCCAAGCTGGATTTCTCCATGAAGGAGTTGCAGGAGCGCTTCCAGCAGCAGCTGGAGATGGAGCTGAAGAACAGCATAACCATCGAGTCAGTGGAGGCAGCCAAGCCCCTGACCCCCCAGGCTATCAAAGCGGTAAAGCTCAGGGCTCTGCGGGCAGGGGGGCCATTGCAGCCCTCAGGACCTGTGGGCTAAAGAGGGGGCAACTCATGCTGACCAGCTCTCTTCCTTCCTTTTCCATGCAGCGTGAGCTGCTGGGCACCCTCCGCTCCCAGTGGCACAATGCCATCCTCCAGGCCCTGCAGAATTCCAAGCGCAGCATGGCCAGGCCCAAGAAGCTGTCCAAGTACAGTGTCCTCTACCCCTACCTGTGCTTGCTGCCAGATGAGGACTATGTGGACATCATGATGCAGGTAGGAGCCTGCCCTGGCCTCACAGGAGTGGGGCTGTCACAGAGCACTAATGTCCCACTTGAGCCAGCAGGGTTGGAGCTTCCTGAGAGTTTTACCAGGTTATTAGGTGCAGGCTTTCTGCTTCCTGTGCAGAGCAGCCAGAGAAATCCTGCTCTGTCCTGCTTGTGTTTCCTTTCTCACCATCTGTTCAGCGTCATGGAAATCAGCATCTTCCTGTGCTCCCTGCACAGCAGTTTTAACTCCCGCTCTGTCTCTCTGCTGTGTCTCTCTGTTCCTCCTTCCTAAGACCCTCTTTGCCTTCCCCTTTCCCAGATCCTCAATGATCTGTCTCCACAAGGTGAGTCCCTGGCAGTCCTGGCCAGGGACCTGGGCTCCAAGGTCTATGACAGGTACATCATCCAGAGGAAGCTGCGCAGCTGCCAGCTGGAGAAGGTGCAGGAGGTCTATGAGAACTACATCCAGCTGCTGGCAAAGGACACCCAGGTAGGAGCCCTTGGAGCCAGGTGTCCCATGCAGGAAGGCTCTGGGCTTTGCAGGGCAGGAGGGGACAAGATGGGAGAAAGGGGCCAAGGCCACTGCCCTGGGCATGTCAAGGACCAGGTGAGCAGGTTGTTCCCAGCACTCCGGGCAGGAGGGGCAGGATGCTGTGGGGATGGGGTGTCAGCACTGGGGTGTGGCAAGAGGAAGGGCTTTGCAGTGCCACTGTTCCTGTTCTCACTGTTGGGCTCACCCCAGCCTCCCCAGCCCTCCTTCCCCAAACACCCCTATCAGGGAGGACCTCGTGGGAACACAAAGATGGGAGAGTCCTTCTCAGAGCCACATCCCAGGCAGATCCCATCCAGCAAACCCCATGGGACCAGCATGGCTGGCCTCTCCAGCTGACCCCATTTTCTCCTTCCACCTCTCAGCCTAAACAGTACTTGCCACGGGAATACTGGGAGAAGCTGGTGGCAGAAGCAGGCTTTGGGCCCTCCCTCAACTTGAAGAACTGCAGCTGGCCATGCGCGCTCCTCATGCGCCTGGGCATGCACCTGCTGGAGCTCCTGGTGAAGGCTGTCAAGATGCCCAGGAACATCCTCAGTGGTCGCCTGGAGTCCAAGCCTATCCCTGTCCTCTACCACGTCTACTCCTTCTACAGCACCTGGCAGGTGAGCCTCATCCTGGGGGCTCTGGGGCTGTGCAGGATACCTCTTCCTCAAAATCAGACCCTTGCAAGGCCCTTTTCTGTCCTTGCTGCCATTCCTGCTCAGGGATGCTTTGAGGAGCCCTTGGTTCTGTGTGGGTGCTCTCCTTACTTGGCAGGATCCTTATGGAACATCTGACTGACTGCAGGTTCTTCCACACTCCAGCCCTAATCCTCTACTGCTGGTTCTCCTCTCCAGGTCGGGCTGATAAAGCCCCATCCTGTCTTCTCCCAGCTTGTGGCCAACGCTGCAGAGACCACGCTGACCTTCAACTCCTCTGCCATGCCCATGCTGTGCCCCCCACTGCCCTGGACCTCCCCCCATTTCGGTGCCTTTGTCCTCAACGACACCAAGCTGATGCGCTTCATGGATGAGACCAGCTACCACCAGCTGCTCCTGGAGCAGTGTCCCCTCGTGAACCTCCACCCTGTGCTGGATGCCCTGAACCAGCTGGGCAACTGCGCCTGGAAGATCAACCAGCCGGTGCTGGATATTATCATCTCCATCTTCAACGACAAAGGGGACGAGAAGCTGGACATCCCACCACCCCTCTCGGAGGCTCCCAAGCCTCCCACTGCTCCCGGCCATTACTCAACCTGGAGCAAGTCCCTCAAGCACGAGCTGTTCCTGTGCAAGAAGAAGACTGCAGAGATGCACAGCCTGCGGATGGACGCGCTCTACAAGCTCTCCATCGCCAACTACGTCAGGGACAAGGTGTTCTGGTTCCCTCACAACATGGACTTCCGTGGCAGGACTTACCCGTGCCCGCCCTATTTCAACCACCTGGGGAACGATGTCACCCGGGCCATCCTGCTGTTTGCAGAGGGGAAGCCTCTGGGGCCCAGGGGACTTGACTGGCTGAAGATCCACCTGATCAACCTGACGGGGCTGAAGAAGAAGAACGCCTTACAGGAGCGGCTGGAGTATGCCAATGAAATCATGGAGGACATCCTGGACTCGGCTGACCACCCGCTCACGGTACGTGGGAGCTTCTAGGAGGTGAAATAAAATGGAAATCATAATCGACTTTGGAACAGAAACATTTTGAAGGATGCGCTTTTGAGAGGTAAAAAGGGAACAAAGCAATGCAGAGATTCCTAAATAACACATTGCTGTTTGAAAATGTGGTGAAATACTAGGGAAGTGGAGGCATGGTGGGAGGAGGTGCTGTGCCCAGTGTATCCCAGGTGCTCAGGGGTTCCTGCCTATGATTTGAGCAGCACAGGAGCACTGCCCACTCCTACCAGCCTGTGCTTTCTCATTCCCAGGGCAGGAAGTGGTGGATGGACACGGATGAGCCCTGGCAAGCCTTGGCATGCTGTATGGAAATCGCCAAAGCCTCGAGGTCCCCTGACCCAGCAGCCTACATCTCTCACTTCCCAGTTCACCAGGTAGGAGCCCGGCAGATCCGCACAGCCTGCGTGAGGCTCAGCAGGGCAGGAAAGGAGCATCCAGGTCTCCAGCTCTGCAATCTCTGCTCCACGTGGCTGGGTTTTCTTAGGAATGGGAATGCAATGTTGGGCATCTTGGCATGAGAGCTCCGGTGATTTGCTGCTGCCTGCAGCCATCCATGAGCCAGTACAGCCAAGGGCTGCCTCGCTTCCCTTGGCTTGAGCAGAGCCCAGCTGGGAGATCTCTGGTAGCTGCCACAGCCTGAGAGCCAGGCCAGTCTCACCTTCTGCAGCCACAGGGTCAGGACTGGAAGTCAGCCCAGCGTGGCAGCACCTGGCTGGCTGGAGTGCTCAGAGCTGTGCTTTGGGGGCCTTTGCTCCACTCCTGCTCCAAGGCTGGAGCCAGTATGGGAGGTCTGGAACTCTGAGGAAGGGCACGGGGACAAAGGTGGTTTTCCCCCACGTTCAGTGGCCTTGTCCCTGCTCAGGTGCTGCTCAGCTCCCTGAAGGTACCTGTCCTCCCTGGCTGCACGGGGACATGGCTGATAGTGGCCATGGGTGAGGGGTGGCTGCTCCTTTCTCTTACAAGCTCAAGTGGCCCTGACTGAGTGGGGAGGGCAGCAGTTGTTCTGCCAGTAGCGATGGTCTGGAATATGCATGAGACAGTCAGGACTGATATTTTGATGACAACAAAAGATCAAGAGGGCAGCTGGGGGTGTGTGGAGGGTGCAGCTAATGAAATATCAGCAAGGACTTCTTCTGGAGGGTACCCGAGTCTTGTTCTGCCTGAGTCATCAGCACTCAATTAAAGGAGCTGTCAGGTCCTACTGCTGCTTTTCCGCACTGCAGGGATTGGGGAGAGGGTGCAGAAGAAAGGGGGCCCTGTCTGAGGGACCAGACAGTCCTGGGGTGTCTGTGGCTCCCTGTGAGCAGGGAAAGCCTGAGCACAGCGGGCCAGGAATGGCAGCACATCTGGGACAAACATTGCTGCCAGTGCGGTCTGGGGAGCACCAGGATCTTCATGCACCATCATTCAGGTCCTGCCTGTCTCACCCAAGCTGCTCTTGGTTCCAGGAGGGCTGCAAGGATGGCTGCTGTGGCAGACACTCACTGTGCCTCTGATGCAGCTTTGGGAAGTCTGGGTAGGAGCTGGTTTCTGTCAGAGCGATGTTTTCATCCACTGGCAGTGCAGCTGGCTGGAGCTGCAGAGCCAGCTGGGGCTTCTTGAGGGATCTTTGGCTTGGCCTGTCTTTTCCTGCCTCTGATCCCACTGCTGAGGTTGTTTTGACTGCTGGCTCTTGGGGCTGCTTGTAACATCCCAGACATAGTCAGTGTTTTCACAATTTTTTGGGTTTCAGTGTTTCCACAGAGCTCCGATGTCTTTGGAAACCCGCAGAGGTGGTGATGTGAGGTTTCTGATTTTAAACCTCACAGGTCACAGTAGTTAGGGATGGACACAGGCAGGAAGCCTGGCCAGAAGGAAAATGGTCACTGCTGGGCGATGGTCACTGCTCTGAAGAGAGGGGAGGGGAATAATGACCACCTGAGCCCAGGGTACCTGTGTGTGGGGAGAGGGAGGATGAGCAGGGCTCTGTGCACACACGAACTCCTTGTTTCCCCCGTGCTCTTCCTGCAGGATGGCTCCTGCAATGGGCTGCAGCACTATGCAGCGCTGGGCCGGGACCTCAGCGGCGCTGCCTCCGTCAACCTGGTGCCCTGTGGGCTCCCTCAGGATGTCTACAGTGCAGTGGCCCAGCAGGTGAGTCACAGTGGGGACACACGGGGTCCTTTTGGACCTGCCTCCTCCTCTTGGTGTGCGCAGGGTGACTCCCACCCCCAAGGAGAAAGGTGGGGATGAGTGTGCAGACAGCTGGGGAGGCATGAGCTGGTCAGAGACAGGGACTCTCTGTCCCCGAGTGGGATATGACTGGAGATGTGTCCTCACAGAGGTGGCTGTGAGAGATCCCCTGAGATTTCTGCTGTCCTCACTTCTCCTGAAGCCTGGGAGAAGCTAGGCTGGAGAGGTGGAAGAGAGCAGAGTGTGTTCCTCCTCCCTTGGTCACAACTGGCTGGCCCATGGGTTATGAGATTTTTCTTCCTTGAGTTGAGTAGGAGGGAGGGGGGAGAGATTCAGCCTTGGTCCTGCTACAAAGTCTTTGGTTTCTTTGGCAAGATGTGATGTGAAATTTGCCACTAGGAAAGTGCTGAGCCTTGCCAGACTCACTCAGCTGCCATTGGACCCTGGTTCTCCGGTCTGGGTCTCAGCAGGTTTTCTCCAGGCAGCACCACACCAGAGAGCAGGAAGAGTTCGTGGGGGTGCAGGGCTTGCTCAGTTTCCACTGGGGGGCAGAGGCAGGAGAACCCAAGTTCTGAGCCACAATCAAGCTGTGGCCCCATCCCAGCTGGCACCACCCAGCAGCCAAGGGACAGTGCCAAGGCAGCAGGGAAGGCTCTGCAGGCACAGTTATCCGTGCTGGATCCCTTCAGCAGGTGCCTTCTGTTTCCCAGGATGGTGAAAATGGGCTGCAGGGATTCTGGTGGGAGCTGGGGCCAGGCTCGGGCTGGGAGGGTCCCAGAGGCCACCAGCCATGGAGGGGACTCGAGCCAGCGTGGCTCATGCTGGGACTGACTCTGGGGCACTCTCCTCAGGTGGAGGAGTTTCGGAAGAAGGATGCTGAGCGGGGGTTGAAGATCGCCCAGGTGCTGCAGGGCTTCATCAGCCGCAAGGTGGTGAAGCAGACGGTGATGACGGTGGTGTACGGGGTCACTCGCTACGGCGGCCGCCTGCAGATAGAGAAACGCCTCAAGGAGATCGATGAGTTCCCCGAGGTAGCATTCCTGAGTGTCCCCCTCCCTGGATCCTGTCACTTCCCTCTGTGTTGTTGGCTGTCCCTTTGCTGACCCGTGGCTCTGCCTCTGGTCTGTGCCAGGAGTACTTGTGGGAAGCATCTCATTACCTGGTGAAGCAGGTGTTCAACAGCATCAAGGAGATGTTCTCGGCGACTCGAGATATCCAGGTAAGGAGCCTGTTGCCCCTTACCTCCATTTGTTTTACTTCCCTGGTCCACTCATACATAGACAAGGGGATGCTCCATGGGGCGAGTTGGTTCTCCTGGCTCCTGGCCCAGAGAGGATCCTCCTGCCCCAGCCCAGAGGTGTGGCATTGTACCAAACACCCCAGTAAGCGCTGGACTGTCACAGTGTGTGGCAGGAGTGAGGGTGGCCTGTGCTGGGAGGGGATGGGGTCTCCCAGCTCCGCACTAACTCCAGCTGCTTCCTGCCCTCTTCTGAAGAACTGGCTGACGGAGAGTGCCAAGCTCATTGCCCAGTCGGGCCGGACGGTGGAGTGGGTCACGCCGCTGGGGCTCCCCATCATACAGCCCTACTATCGCTCCAGGACCACTGTGGTGAGTGTCCAGTGTGAGGTCTCGTGGCACACCCTCCCTGTGCCCTGGTGGGAGCAGGGAAAAGACAGCCAGGCTAGAGCCCGGCAGGTTGGCATCACCGGTGGGTGAGCCTGCAGAGCAGGTAGGATCCCTGTGCACAGGCACATCCTCCAGCCTCGTGGCTCCCTGCAGAGCCTGGAGCGTGTGGGTGGGCTGGTGAGGAAGCTCTGCGGCTCCGTCCCACTCAGGCAGCTGGGGCACGGGCCGTTCCCCGCTCTGAGAGCCTCCTCAGGGCTCGTGTGACTCAGTCTCGCTGCTGTCGCCTCCCACGTGCTGCTGTGCTGACTCACGGCCCCCAGCCCGGCTCCAGGAGCCCTTCTCGGGCCAATTCACCCTGCGAGGGCGAAGGCCTTCAGATGCCTGCCAGCACCCTCAGGAGGGCAACTGGGCAGTGTGTCACTGGGCAGTGGCAGCTGCCGTGGTGCTGGGACACCCTGGAAAGGCACAGGCCCCTCTCCAGAAGAGTGGGGCAGTGCAGGGTGACAGCTGCTCCCCTCTCTCCCCACAGCTGAATTGTGGCATGCAGCGCTTGAGTGTGAAAAATGCCAACAGCAGCCAGTAAGTACAAAACTGTGGCCTGCACTGCACCCCTGCTGACCCCAGCCTGTGCTCTGGGGACAAGGCCTTCCTATCAGGGAAGCTGTCAAGGAGTGCCAGAGCTCCCGTTATCCCCCTGAGCTGCAGAAAGCTGGACAGAGCAGCAGGGGCTTGGGTGAGGGCAGGCCCCTCACCCCCAGGCTGGGGTGGCACTGCCTCTGTGCCAGTGCTGTCATCTCTGGCCCTGAAATGCCCCAGCTCCTCTGTGCCCTGCTTTGTCCTGCAGGAAACCTGACACTGTGAAGCAGAAGAACGCCTTTCCCCCCAACTTCATCCACTCTCTGGACTCCACACACATGATGCTCACAGCACTGCACTGCCTCAGGTAGGGGGTGGGCAGCTGGGCTCTCACCTGGCTCTTCCCTGGCTCAGGACTCTCGGGGGAGAACATTGCTGGGGCAGGGCATCACCACGAGGAGTCCCTGGTGGGTGGGCATTTGGGGTTCCTGGCAGGGTAGGAAGAGGAGGCAGCAGGGCAGGGACAGGGAGATCCTGAGACTGGCCACCTCCCTCTGAAGACCTGCCATGCAGGGAGTCCCCCTCCTTCTGTGGTCCCTGCTCCTGTCCCAGCCAAAGGTTCTATGTGGGGTGGGTCCGTCGCTCAGAGAGGGTCTCAGCACGGCTTCCATGGCACCTTTACCTCCTCCCAGGAAGGGCCTGACCTTTGTCTCAGTCCATGACTGCTACTGGACTCACGCGATCACCGTGGATGTCATGAACCAGGTAAGAGTGTCCTCCTGGCTCCCTGGTGAGCAAGATCTTGCTGACCTGTGCTCTGGGCCCATGCCAGGCCTCGCCTCCCCTGGGCTTTGCTCCATAGGCTGATTGATTCACCCGGGCGAGGTGAACCTGGGATGTTTGCTGGCGGTCACAGCTGATTTCCTGGTGCCCCATCTCCTCCCACTCTGCAGGGAGCATGTCGGGGAGAATCTGTGGAAATGGGCAATAAACACAGCCCTGGCCAAGCCGGTGCCCCTGCCCTGCCCTGGGTTCTTCCCAAGGGCTGTTGTGCTAACGAGGGCAGACCTCTGCTTCACACCTCCCCAGGCTGATTCCCTTCACCCTTGTCTGGCAGCCCCCACTTCCCACTCCAGCTGCTTCCCCTGCCCCTCACCTCTGATCTGTCCCTGGGGGGAGGAGGGAAAACACCTGCTAAGCTGCACCTCGCTGTTGTCTCCCTGGCTCAGGTCTGTCGGCAGCAGTTTGTGGCTCTGCACAGCGAGAAGATTCTGCAGGATCTGTCTGAGTTCATGCTGGAGAAGTATTGCAGGTATTCCTGACCTGTTGGTTTCCCCTCCCCACCTCCCAGAGGTTGTGTCCAGGTGCTCACAGGTTTTGTCACCTGCCTGGGGGTTGCTCTGGAGGGAAGCTGTCCTTCCATCTTGCCTGACATCACCTTCAACAGCTGTGTAAAAACCAAGGGCTCTGCATCCTCTTGCTGCAGAACCGAGGGAGGGTTTGGCAGCCTTAGGGGCTGCCCTGGGCTGCTGGGGCTGGGCTTCTGCTCTCACTCTGGGATGTGTGGTCTGCTTTGGAAGAGCTGAATCCTGTTGTCAGGGGCTGCACTGGGGAGCAGAGGAGGCTGTGCCTGGTTCCAGATAACCTGTGTTCATTTGCTTCCTTCTAGTTCATCCAGCTGCAGCACACAGCCCATAGCCCATTGGCAGAAGAGACTGATGGAGCAGCTGTCGAATGTCCCCAGGACAGGTAGGAGCATGGGACAGGAATGTGCAGAGCTCAGGAGCATTTTGGAGACAAGGGGAATGAGGTGAAGTGGCCCCCAAAACCACCAAAAGACAAAAAGCCAGCGCTGTCTCCTAGGATCAGGTTTCCCCTCTTGTGCAGGGCTGCAGAGCCATGGGGCAGAGCAGTCCAGCACGTCCACATTCCCCTGTACATCCCTGCAAATGGTCCCTGCCATCCTCACTGAGTCCCTGGGGTTTCCCCCAGGCTGACCCAGCTCTTCCCATCCTGCTCTTGTTCCGCTCCCATCTGTTTCCAACCACGAGCATTTGCTGGGAGATGGGAGTGAGGGACTCGGCATGGTAATTGCCAGGATCTAGATGATATACATGCAATGGGATTAAGGCAATTAGTTTAACTCCTTCTAATCCCTCAGCCCTGTGTCTGCCAGGCCATCTGGCTCTGCCTGACCTCTGTGTGGAGTGGCCCAGTGCTCCATGGGCAGCACAGTCCAGGGGCAGGGATCCTTCGTACCCTGAGGCCACTTCTCTCCCCCTTGTCCATCCCCACCGTGCCCTCCTCTGACCTCTCCTTCACTCCCCTCAGGTGAATTCAACCTGAAGCAGGTGATGGATTCCACCTATTTCTTCAGCTGAGCCCTGGCAGCCCGCAGGGCCCTGGGATACCTCTGGACCTCCAGCTGTGGTGGGCACTGGCCCGCGATGCTCTTCTGTCCCACATCTCATGGGGAGGGAGGTGCAGCTTCCAGCCCAGCCAGAGCTCTGCCCCACTCTGAGACTCTGCTGGAACAGCTGGTGGGGGACAGGGGCTTTGCACTGTTTGCTGTCACTGTTCCAGCTCAGGGAGAGGGCAGCAAGCCCTGCAGAGGGCTGCAGCTCTGGGTTGGGGGCAAAGGGGTGACTGTAGACAGGGTGGGTCCCCTCAGCCCTCACCCCAGTGCTGTGAGCACTATCCTTTGCCTGGCTCTTGCCTGTCCTGCGTGCTGTCCCTCTCTTTCCCTCTGCACCAGCAGGGCTTGGATTTGGAGTGGCAGGCAAGTGACCTGGACACAGCAGGAGCCCCAGCCCCGCTCTCAGCCACAGGGCAGGTGCCACTCTGTGCCCTGCTCCAGCTCTGGGCACTGTCCCCACTCTCCTTAGTGCAGCCTCTGCAGCTCTTGACTCTCATTTCCAGGGATGGGTTTTGCTGCTGCTCACTGTAGCTCAGGCAGGGAGAACCACTAACTTGGGGGTCAATATTGTAACATGTATAATACTGTAAATAAAATGTTTTTTGAAATACAAGATGGGACCTGTGTCCTCCTTGAAGTCTTCGCTGGAAGCCTGTGGGGTGCCTGGGCTCTTGCCTCACCTTGCTGGGGGCACAGGGAGGTGGGACTGCTGCCTCCCAGCCTGGCCCTGTTTTGCTGACTGGTTGGGCTGCGGTTGCTCACAGGGGTGTCACATTCTGAAAATGCTTTTGTAGCAGAAACATGGAATTGTGCCAGTGTAGCCACAGCAGGAACTGGGCTCTCACAGGGGCCAACTGCAGCTTTTCCAGCCAGGAGCCTCCTGTTCTCACTGGACTGTGGCTTCCCAGTGCTCCTCTCCACGGGGCTGGTGCTGGAGATGGTTGGCACCTTGCATCTGGAGCTGTGTTTGGCCCAGTTCTTGGCTGTGCCTTCTAACCACAGGCTCACAGTCTGCCTGCACCCAGCTTCTTCCTGGCTGCTGCTGGGGTGAGGGGAAAGCTGCTGGCAGAGGCTTTTCACCTTGTGGCTTTCCTGGCAAGGGAGGCAGCTCTTCAAAGGACAAAGCTGCATCCCGCAGCCCGAGCTGGGGCTGTGCCCGGTGTTCCGGCTCCCGGGGCCGGGCACGAGGCGCAGGAGGCGCGGCGGGGAGGGACGGTGGCGAAGAAGCAGAGCCGGAGTCGTGCGTAGCTCTGTCAGCTGCTGACGTTTATTGCACAGGATGGGCTGAATGGGGAGGTGGACGCTTGGAGTGGGGCCCTGTCCCTCCGGCTGCTCGGCCGCAGGGTGCCGGGGCTGGCACGGGCCCCGCGCTCGCGGTACATTCAATGTGGAAGGCTCCAGAGTGCGAGGCAGCGAGGCACACGTGCGCACACACACACACACACACACACACCTGCACACGCACCCACACACGCAACGCACACGCAACACACACACAGGCACCTGGTTCACTCGGCGGGTGCCTTCCCCAGCCCCAGGGCTCGGGCTCCAGCGCCTGCCTCCGTCCTAGCGCTGCCTGCGGGGACATGGGGCCGTGCTCACCCCCAGCCCCGGAGTGGGGGACAGTGTGTTCGTGGGTGCTTACAAGCCTCAGGGCGACCATCCCTCAGACCCCTCCCAACTTACCTCCAGTCCTGGACCGTCACCCCTCGCCTTGGGTCTGTGGGAGGGGCGCAGGGACACGCGCGGCGCCGGGGCTGCGCCGACAGCCCCGAGGAGGTGTCCTGCGGGTCACACACAGGGATGTGTTCAGGTCATAGATATCATACACAGAGTTGGTCATGGCGAGGATGCAGCTGTGGCTTCTATGGGCAGCCGGGGAGGCCGGGGGGCAGCGGGGCTTCGCCGCGGGGAGTGGGCGACAGGGTCAGACTTTGGTCGGAGACGACACACCCGGGGGGCTCAGCCCAGTGACCCCGCGGTGGGGAGGGGTGGGGCACAGCAGCCCCAGGCCCACCTCG
>VYXC01005862.1:0-64661 GCA_013397175.1 Platysteira castanea
GCTCCAGCGCCAGGAACTCTGCAAAGAGCTCAGTGTTGCCGAGGCACTGCAGGATGATGTTCATGAAGCAAGTGTTGCCGTGGTGGCACAGCCCCGCCACACTGGGCACAGGGAACGCAGCGGGCCTGGTGGGAAGCAGCTGCCCAGGCTGCCCGTCACCTGCGGTAGGGGCAGGTGTGGGGCGAGCACGCCACAGGGTTCGGGCTCGCTGCTGTAGTGCAAGAGCATGGAGAGGGTCTCCGGCACACGGCTCGTGAACCAGCCGAGTGCTCACTTGCTGAAGGAGCGCTTCTCCTTGGCGCTGCCGGCTGGCCCAGACCTGCTCACCCGCGACACTGCACAGGAAAGAAAAATTAGAAATATAAAAAGGTAAATTCCTGGTGCCATCAACAAGCCATACTGTTTTCAGAGACTTTCCTTTCTTTGGGGAGTGACTTACTGATGCTCCTCAGTGGATTTTCCATAAAAACATCTGTGATTTTCCTCTTTAGAATCATAGAATTATAGAATGGCTTGGATTGGAAGGGAAGTTCAATTTAGTTCCAACCCTTCTGTCCTGGACAGTGACGTGTTCCACCAGACCAGATTGCTCANTCTGCGCCCGCTGCTCCATGACCTCGCTGGGCACAGGCGGTGGCCCATCAGCGGGGCAGCCCGCCGCGGAACTGCTCCAGCGCCAGGAACTCTGCAAAGAGCTCAGTGTTGCCGAGGCCCTGCAGGATGATGTTCATGAAGCAAGTGTTGCCGTGGTGGCACAGCCCCGCCACACTGGGCACAGGGAACGCAGCGGGCCTGGTGGGAAGCAGCTGCCCAGGCTGCCCGTCACCTGCGGCAGGGACAGGTGTGGGGCGAGCACGCCACAGGGCTCGGGCTTGCTGCTGTAGTGCAAGAGCATGGAGAGGGTCTCCAGCACACGGCTCGTGAACTAGCCGAGCACTCACTTGCTGAAGGAGCGCTTCTCCTTGGCGCTGCCGGCTGGCCCAGACCTGCTCACCCGCGACACTGCACAGGAAAGAAAAAATAGAAATATAAAAAGGTAAATTCCTGGTGCCATCAACAAGCCATACTGTTTTCAGAGACTTTCCTTTCTTTGGGGAGTGACTTACTGATGCTCCTCAGTGGATTTTCCATAAAAACATCTGTGATTTTCCTCTTTAGAATCATAGAATTATAGAATGGCTTGGATTGGAAGGGAAGTTCAATGTAGTTCCAACCCTTCTGTCCTGGACAGTGACGTGTTCCACCAGACCAGATTGCTCAGAGCTCCACCCAACCTGGCCTTAAACACTTCCAGGGACAGGGCATCCGCAGCTTCTTTGGGCAACCAGTTTCAGTCTCACCATCCTCACAGAAAAGAAATTCTTCCTAATATCTGATCTAAACCTACTCTCTTTCAGTTTGAAGCCATTTCTCCTCGTCCTTGTAAAGGATCCCTCTCCATATTCCTTGTAGGCTCCCTTAAGTTATCAGAAGGCCACAACTAGGTCACCTGTAAGCCTTCTATTTCTAGGCTGAAAAATCCAGTTCTCTCAGCCTTTTCTCATATGAGAGATGCTCAATCCCTCTGATCATCTTGGTGGTCTCCTCCCTTTTTTCTCCCACACCTCTAAATACAAGACAAATTTTCAGTCACGTTTCAATGTTTTAAGTAGGTAAATGAGCACCTGTTAATATCGTAAACAACCTTGGGTAAAAACTTGCCTAAATACCATTGATTCTGATGATAGTCAGACAACTGACTCACTTTTCAGAGAAATCTACTTATCTAGATAATTATGAACATGAGTAACTTTTATAATCTAATTTGATGAGTCATAAATGCATAACAGGAGTAAGAAAACCAGATATCACCAAATGTAGTGTTTGTGAGAGTGGGACACAGAATAAAAATGTATTATTTAGAAAAAGGCCTGTCTGACTCATATGGTCTGAGTGGAGAATGATTCTCAGTGCTGATTGTAAATTCTGTCACATGTATGAAACCTGATTGGAGCTCCAATTATAATTACAGTCTGCAGCTTCATCTATTTAAGCAAACTGCAGGTAGCCCTTTGTGTCTAGGGCTGCCAATTAAATCCTTGCATGCCTGCAGTCCCAGGTTGTTATCACCTTCTACTGAAGACAACAAATCTCATCATATAAAAGTGGCAATCTACAACTCTAACAAGAACATTTATTAGTGATGCTTTTGTAAATCATGAAGGAGATTTTAAAGGCTTATATCTTCCAAAGAAAGAACTTTATTGAATCTCACAGTCAGTGGTATAGAGCTGATTTATCTGCATAAATTGGCAAAATGGAACCGTGAAGCTGAAAGAGAAGGTTTAAAGCATTGTTTTTCACTTACCAGCTAAGCACTGAACTTACCTGTACAGTACTTTGCACCAGGAAGTAACAAGTTGGAGATGCACAAATCTCCAGTGTGGATTGCTGATGGTAACTGGCTTACTGCCCAGTTTGCATTAAATTACCTTGTAAGAGTCAACGTATGTCTGCTTTGAGTTTAATTTGGAGTGGAGAAGGTTTGATAATGCAGTCCTGAATATTTAATATTGATGATACCTTTAGATGGTAATTGGTGGTTGACCATTTTGGGTTATTAAGTCCTGTCAAAGACAGTGCCATTCAGCTTATTCACTGAATGGCCACAATCTTTTGACGTTTTTTTTTTTTTTTTTTTTGATGGGGCAGTGGTGGTGGTGATGGTTTTTTTTCCTTAAGACAGAGCAATTTCCCTGAGATAGGAGAATTAGCAGAAATACTAACCATGCAGCTGTTAAAAAAATCCTGTGTTTATGAATGAAGAAAAGAAATACAAGACTTTTGGGGAATGATGGTCACTGTCAAGGTTATATTACAAACTGGAGAAAAGAGAAACTGGATCTGCTGCCATGGCAATAAAGGATACCCTTAGTCTTTTTGAGTTCATTGCCCATCATCCCAAATGTATGCATAACTCAACTGATCCTGAGAAGTGATTTTACAGACTTTCTGCCTCTGCAGTGAGACCTGCATGCTTATCATTTGATCTTGTCCAACAAATCCAAGTGAGATTAGATGCTGTGACTAGTAATATACAATGACTGAAAATCCTTTGGTAAACAAGCTTCTATTTATCAGTAAAAGTCAAATAGTGGTGTAGAGTAGCAGTGTGCATGAGGTTTTTGTATTTGTGTAGGAAGTATTTTGCTTTAATCTATAACAGCAAAAATTCTCTCCAGAGAGCACTAAGGATATTTCCTTGTGAATCTTTTTCCAAGTAGATGATTCCTCAAAAAGAAGCAAACTTTAGAGGTGTTTGAAAATGCTTCATCTGCTTCTTACAGCTAATTTTTATTATTCTTACTGACCAGATCTCCCAAAACACTTTCTGTATTTGCTTGGCATTTTTTAGCCAGTTTTTTGAAAACCAATTTTTATATTTGATTCTGTAAGTTTGGAGGTTTCTGTGGAGCTTCAGAGTAAATGATTTTTTTTTTTTTTTTTTGTAATTAATTAGACCTTTTGTGGTTTCACTGACATAACAAAACAGAGTAGAATTTTGGAACACAATGTTCAGATCCCATATTCTCATAATTTTCATTCATAGGAACAAGTTGCCCGGAGACTGACCCCCTTGCATTTTTTATGCTCTCTTATTTATACTTATTGTTTTTACAATTCATGGTCCCCATTGACTCGATAAGAGCTTTTCCATGTTGCCTTTTTTTTGATTGCACATTCACAATTGCCTCTTATTAAGAACTTCGCTGAAGTAAAGGGAAAAATGCAACTGGAAAGGAAGAAGAGCCTTTTATTATTTGAATGCCTTAAAAATCACGGAGTGATCAAACAGTGCTCATGCTGGTAGTGACTCAGTTATTCTGTAGATACTTGATGAAAAATCTTTAGGTGGTGTAAAGATGGAATACTGCATATCCTGATGCATGTTGAAGAAAGGTCACTGAGGAATTATACAACTGGAATAATAAAGGAAGCCTAAATCTTTCTGAGAATAGTGGGGCTCTTTTTGTCAGCTACATATTTCTATTTCATTTTTAAGGAGATTTTATCATATTTATGATCTCAACAAAAGTCTAATAGGACAGGTCTTTATAAATGCAGTGAGTGATCTTTTCAAGAATCCTACAAATATTAGCAAAAATACTATAGTCATATCTTATGTTAGTGTCCAGAAATATAAAAATATCGTATCCACCTATCATTTGATAAGTGGAATTATTGTTTAGTCAAAACTTGCTTTTGAAATGTGCCATCAGCCACTGGGATGGTTCCACAAAATGGTACAATCACATGTGCATACATGTGCAGTCATTAAAAATGTGTTCAACAGAACTAATTTTATTTAGTGCTTCAGTATTTTGAAGTTCAAACAAAGATCCAAAATCCATTGTTAGTACAATCCACCTGTAGAAAAAAATTCCTGAAAGTCATACAATAATGTGAAATTCGAAGAGTTTTGCAGTTGTCTGTGTTCCATGCTTGGACCTGTAGTAGGCAACTTACTAGATTATGCCACCTGCAAGGTCTTTTTAGCTTTTCACTGAGTTTCAGAGTCGTATTCAGACACTGTAGCTGACACTCAAAAAATTGATTTGGTTTGCATACATACGTTGTTTAATTAATAGTGTGGCATCTGAATGACCTTGTAATTTAAAATTAATAAAGACATATTTTCAAAAGTCACATTTGATTGAGAAAACACAAAAGTACTGCAACCAAAGATCTCCATGGAAATTTTGCAGTGTAACTTTCCTTGATTGGGTCAAAGAAGTTTGCCATGATTCTAATCTATTTTGTAAGTGTTCATTATAATACTGCTATGGCAAATGTACTAGCAGTTACTGTAGATTCCATTTTATTCCTACTTGAATGTATTTGAGAAAGGCTCTGAATAATGAATGTATTCTCAGCACATCATTACAGCGAGGCAGCTATCCAAGTCTTTGCATTTCACCCTTTAGATTTGTTTTCACAGTCAAGAACAAATGTGTAAGGACTCTGATGGAATTTCAGGACTAACTCAGATTTTACTGAGCTGAAAAAAAAATAATCCTTTGAAGAGGGTGATACCAACATTCGGAGAGCGTTCTTGAAATTTGTTTCATCCAACATCTTTTTTGTTCTTTGTAGTGTGACATACAGAACATTCTTCCTTACCCATAATTTTTCGTGAAACTGCTCTGAAAATAGTGTCATTTACAAAATTCACTCCATTTTCTGCCTTGCTACTGTCAGAAGATGCAAGGGGAGGAAGAATCTGATTAGTAGCAGTTTCAAAAACAGCCTTAGGTTTTACTGCTCTACCAATCACAATGATTGGGGCTCACATTTCTAATCCTATTGATCTGCAGTTTCATTAACTTTCAACATCTCAGAAGCTTGCAAACTGTAAGATGTTCTTGCTTAGTGAAATAGTTTTTGTTTTCGTCATAAGCCTAAGACTGTTTCAAAAGCACTTTTCTTACAATAAAAATAAGAGAGGAATTTTACAAAATGCAACGATCATTCAAAAATAAAATTAATTAGGAATTATACTGTTATATGTGTAGGGTTTGCACTAAAAAGGTATATTGGGAAAAAAACCATATACACAATTAAAAAAAAAAATTCATGAGCATATCCCATTCCATTTCCCTGCATCCCGTTGTCAGACCACCTGAGGTGAATGCTTTAATCTGCATGAACTTTGTGATGGTATTTTAGTTTTCTGCTTGTCAAAGTTTTTGTTCTTCATTTAATGCACCCTGTTATTTAATGCACCTTCAATATGTTATGTTACAGTGAAGCACCATTTATAATTTTTAAATTATTATTTCCATTGTTAAAATTCAAACTTCCTAAACATGCTTCTTTAACATACTGGAATAACTTTGTATTTATTATCTCTGGTGAAAAATTGTTATTCTTATCTTAGTTGATAATAAGTGTATATTTGACTTTTCTGGTAACCTATTTTCTGGCCTAAATTAAAAATTGAAAGACAAATGTGGATTTCCCTCTTATGCTTTTAAAAATCTACCCCACTGGAAATAAAGCTAGAGGTTTGGAGAGGGTTCAATATATTGCAGTATGGCAGTATGAGACCCTTAGCAAGCTGTTTAATATCTGCTGTTCAGTTCAGCTACCTACAAAATTACATTAAAAGTACTGATTTAAGGTGGCTAATTAAAAATTGACTGTGGACAATACAATTGGCTCTATTTGCAATACTAATGTATTACTTATCCTTGAATATTCAAGTCCTAGTTATTTATTACTACAAATAAATATTAAAAGCTCCTTTTAAGCCCCAGTGACTATATATTTACTGAAAATGGTTGATGTTCTTTTAGCAATTTTTAAATTTGAGCTTAAAACTGCATAAAAAAGGAGAAGTTTTATGAACAAGCATACTGTTTGAAATGTCAGTTTTGTCTGTTAGATTTAGAAAGACATTTAAAGTTGTTTGTCCCATTTTGGAAGGCTCATGTGCTTTCCAGACATCATTAATTGCAAATTATAGATATGTATATACACATATGTGTACAAATGTATATATATACAGATATATATGTATGGATATGTGTGTGTGTTTGTGTGTGGTATAAAAATATCATAATTTGACTTCCAGATGAGTTAGAGATAAGTTAATTACAAAAAAAGACCCAACTCTGTAAAGGACAATGGGATGAGACTTATGGACAAAACTAAAACAGAATGAAGTTGTCATTGCTAATAAAATTTCAGTTTGTGAAGTGAAAAGAAATTAATTATTTATCTACTGATAAAATTCAGAAATAATTACCTATAATGAGTAAGTTCAAGAGTTTTATCATCTCCTTTATGAATAATTTGCTGATATTTTTCTCCAAGGAAAACAGTTGTTGCATACATGTCTTCTGATAAATTACTTAGGGTTCCACTTTAATAAATTAAAATCTGAGAGACTTATTGCCAGACTTCTTTAAAGGGTATTTGTGAGTCAGTTTAGATTTATGACACAATGCAAATCAAATTTTCAGTCATTGTTATTGATACTAGTGTTATTAAAAATTAATCATCTTATGCACAAGGGATAAGGACGACAAATCCAGGAATATGCTTTGAAGATGCACTGAAATGAATATTCTTGAAAGAGTAATATGACTGAATCTTCCTGCTTATTAGTATGTTTTTGGCAAGCAGTACAGAGATTATAGAAAGAGATTTGTATTAATAAAATATCTAATAATATAAAAGGGTCCTGTGTTCAAGAGTGAAATAATTTTAGATAAACATAAAATTGAATGACTTTTTGTTTTACTAATAGACAAGGACAACTTTGTTTTAAACTGAGAGAAGGCTAATTTCTTTAATTTAAGAAGAATAAAATACTAGAAAATAGATATTTTATGGTTTCCTGAGAGTTTCTTCTTTCTCCTGAATAGCACTTGTCTACAGAGAGAGTAATAGGAATATACATCAGTATTTCATTTGAATTATTTCAGAACCTATAAAGGCAGATAAAATTCAAGGAAAAACAAAACTTGTAATTTTTTTGAGGGTTTTTGTGTCACGGAGTTATATACTTGCATAGCTCAAAATCTTGTTTGCAAATTGATTGGTGATGGTAGTAATGGCCATGAAAAACTTCAAATATGCTGTATTGGGTGTTTCAATAATGAAACAGATTTAACCTTAGCAGTGGCCAAGGGATGCACCTTTGCTTTACCACGAGGCTTCGTGATGTACTGATGTTGCCAAATTTCATAGAATCATTGCCAAAATATGAGAGATACATGATGAAGTAATATTTAGGGGAAGAAAATACGCATGTCATGTTGAAAATATCACTTTGAATTATATGAAAACTTACAGTCTTAAAATTGTCACTCTTGCAGCATAATAGAAATTTCATTGAATGGCTTAAAGCTTAGTGAAAAGTGCTTAGTTCTGTGATCAGAACACTGTCTACATTTTAAAACAGAGTAAATGTTGTGGAAATAAACAATAGCTTTTTAATGTGTTGTTTTACCTGGTCAGTATGAGCAGATTCTGTGTGTGCAGGAACAGTGTGATTGAGGGGATACACACTACTTTCTACTGTCCTCTAAATTCATGAGAATACCAGGATAATACACTTTTAAAGGAGTGATTAGAGGGCCAGATTGTATTTATTATTTTATTGCATACTATGTATTTACATTTTTTAAAAATAAAATTGTTACCTTATGTGAGACTTGAAATCTGAAAGATAAAAATTATTTCAATTTTTAATCAGACTGCATTTCAATATGTCTTGAGAGCTGAAAGAAATGTGACTCAAAATATTTTATGGCATATGAAGGAAGTTGAAGTCTGCAGATGCTTGTACAGTATGTTTGTGCACATCTGAAATATAGAAGACAAAGAGAGTGGACGCGTCACTTTTGGGGGTAGATAAGATAATCAAGGCTGTCAGTGGTAAGTTGTTCATAATTTCCAGTGAAATTAGAGGTGATGTCCTGGGTACCTGGTTGTGGTGTACACTTGCTCATTTGGGAGCTATCTATAGTATAGTCTGAATAATGATGAGTTAAATGAGTCCTTTCTCAGACTCATTTTTCAAGTAATCCAGACATCTTTTTCTTACTTAGATATAAGTCTGGATAGTATGCAGTTATATACCTATATCTTGTAATTTCTTCCCCTTCATACTCTGGATTAATCTGATTCTAGAAACACATGAAATTTTTAAATAATGGAAATTTTTGAGAATGTGTTTTTACCTTTTATTCTGCCTCTACAGATTATAATGGGTTTTTTTACCTGGGGCTGGTTATGAGGCCCTGAATTCCTTAGCCGGTTCCTTAGTCAGAATCCTTTCTACTGTTCTTCCTGCTACTTGCCTTCCCTCCCCATGATTTTCAACTCCATCCTTCTCCCGTTTCCCAACACGCCGCTCAGTATCGCTCAATCAGCGTGAAGAGATGAATTACTTCCTTGGCAAGAGGAGAGCATGAAGCCTGAGCACAGTGCACTCTAATTTGTCTTGTGTCGGAATGTAAAGCAGGCTCTATCACCCAGGCTGCCAGGCGAGGGTGAGGGATGGTAGCTCTGATAGGTTTATCATGTGTTCTCATCTCTAGGAAAGCTAAATGAAAACATAAAGTTCTCAGGCACTGGTTGGATATGTACTGATAGCATAGAACTTCTGCAATGAACACTTAGGTCCACAGTGTAGTGTCGGCATCTCTTTGTTTTAAAAGGGACAGTCATTTTCTACTTATAATCATGAAGACAGCAATTTCAAGGCATCTGTCATATGTCAACATAAATTAAATTTAAAATGTAAAATATATTACTGAACTATTCTTTTCTGTTTGGATGAAGGCAAAATAACTTTCAGGTGAGCATACCAATGCATGCACCACCTCACTGGACTTTTAAATTGCATTTTGGTGTATGGGTCAGAAGGACTGGTGCTAATGGTGATGCAGAATTAAAAGTTCACACATTTGTCATAAGAATCAGAGAAGACTGCATGGGAGTTAGATGATAAAGTGTAACTAGTCACTGCAAACAGAATCTTGTCACCAAACTTCCTAAATTAACTTTTCTCATCTATCTTGTTTGGGTTTTTTTTACCATGTTTCTTTAACATGTACTTTCCATATAATTTTAGTCCATGTCATCCTCTCTCTGCCTTTATGTAGAAATATGTTTCAATCCAGGCTGATTTTTTAGTCCTCCTAAAAATATTATAGCTCCACTTAGGAAAGATCCCTGAAAGTTTTAACTGCAGTTGACCACTTTGGCACAAGCAGAGTTTTTACTAACTTCACTAGAGTGAAAAGGCATGTGGAAAAATGTATTGGAAAACGTAGGTATTGCTTAGAATCTAAATGGAGTTGTTTCTCCCTGTGTCAATTTTTATTATATTTCCAAACAAATGGACCAAGACTGATGAGTCATGATGGCTAATTGAACTATTTAATGACTGAATTACACCTACAGTAGGGGCTATTTCCCTAATAAATTCTAGACAGTTCTGAAGACCTCAGAAATAATTTCTGTGCTGCACAAACACATACCACAGAAGCCCTTTAACATTAAGGCAAATACAGCCCCAGCAAACAGAACAAGCTAGAGAGAGAGAGCTAGAGGCAATGTGAATAGGAAGAATGCTTTCTGTGCAGAAAACAGTCTTTTGTTGAGGGGCAATCTTAATAACTCTGGATTTCCTGTTTCCAATTCATTTGCTTTCCTTAGTTTAGTCTGTCCCAGGAATACACAGTGATCTGGAAGAAGGAAATGCAGATGCCAACAAGAAGTCAGATATAAGGACGATACTCCCTAGAGGCGAAGCTAAAAAATACATTAGGTTGATAGTTTTGGATTGACAAGGATGTCATAGAAGGAGGAACTAAACGAGCTGTGCTGTGCTTATATCTTAATTTGGAATATTGCTGTTATTAAACTTTATTTTCCTCTGCATGTCTTAGGAGTACACATTCCCTAGAATATATATTCTGTGTTATTAAAATTGTCAGTAAATTACAATTAAAATGAAGGAGATGTTTCTTCTGTAAATCATCCGTAAATGAATTGCTGAAAATTTCACAGAACTGATCTTATTAGTTCAATATCATAATGACAGCTGACAGTTATTTTCTTTCTGAGTGTATACCTATAGGTAACCATTTTCATACTTTAATTTTTACTCAGAGAAGAGTTAGAGAGTGTGACTCTGTAATTCCTGCTTTAGCTACAGTAACTTATATCAGATCTGATGGAATTTGGGTTCTTGCAGCTTTCTGTTTGAGGGTAAGAGTTATAAATTACCCTCTCTTTGAGAGAGTTAGTGGGTTATAAATTACACTATGTGGGGTTTTTTCAGTAAAATAAAAGAATTTGGAGAAAAAGGAAGGCCTTAAAAACCTCAGCAAAACAACACATTACATGAGTGTTTCTTTACTTTGTTTACCTAAAATCATATCCTCACAGAGATGTGGCCTTCTCTCAGGGTGAAGGAAACTGCTTCTGTTTTCAGAGATTTATCACATTTCATCCTACCAGTTGCTTGTCTATGTTCATGGGCTTTTCATATGCTGTGCAAAAGTTATTTTATAGCTCAATTGCACAGAAGGCAAAGTCATCAAAGCTAATAGTTCTAGTATTGTTCCTTGATATCTCTCAATTATTTGGTCAGAAGAGGCTTTTGCCAGTTTATTCCTGTCTTCCACAGTTTTCTTTTGCATTAACATACACAGTTCATACAATTCTCAATAGTCAGAAAAATAAGACTCGTTTTATAAACTGCTGAAAAGCTACTCTAAATTTATCATCCTCATGTAATGGCCCTGAGACATGTAAGTGTAGGTCCATTGAAATACCTCAACCTGCCTGCTTGGAATCTTTGATTGGGCAAGCAATAAACAGCCACGCTTACATGATATTCACGTCTCCAGTAGATGAGCAATAGCTACGTAATGGAAAATACATGTGGAATAAAGGGAGCAGTGATCTGTGGTAGATATAAAGAAGTTCCTTGGCAATGTGAATTTGCTATGATTTAATCTTACTGAAAAGGTTATATGCAATTAATTGATTTCATTTTTAGAAAGCAGTTAATTAGGTGATTCATTGAGATGCAAATGCATTATCCACTGATTTCTTGCTCAGTCAGCATGGAGTAAAACTAGACCATAGCCCTGGTAAACCAAATCAGGGAAAGTTCTTCTGGCCCTGAAGAAAATGGGTGATGAAATAAAAGTTGTGCTATTAGTGAAGATAACGTTCATTCTCCCATTATTAAATAGTGCAGGGAAGATGAATGAGAGCTCAACTTTTTAAGAAAATAAGGGAGAAAAACTCCAGTGTAGCATCCAATAAATCAAGTAAGAAAGTCAGGGTCCTGCAGCTGTTTAAATGCTCATCTTCTGATATACTTTTTGAGCTCGTATTTTACTCTTTTCTCTGATCTTAATTTCCTTGTGAGCTTAACTCTCCTTCCTGTGTGTTCTGAGAGCATTAGCTCATTTTTTTAACTTTTCCAGTTAATTTTCTTGAAAAACAATAATATCGAGATACAAAGCAGGAAAAGACCAGACATCAGGAATTCACAAAAGTGTTGCCACTGTTCTTTGTTCAGAATTTGGAAGTACAGTGCTCTGAAATACTAGATTAATCATTGCTTTTTATTGAGTGGGCTCTTCAGTTTCTTAGTTTAGGGTTGATGGAACATTTTCACAGCTGTAGTCCTAAAACGTTTGCTTTTCTTCTCTCTCCTACACCTCTCAGATGTTAGAGCTGTGAAAGGAGATGTGAAACATTAGGCTCTTAACTTACATCTGAATATGGCAGAGGATGACCAAAGAAACTTAAAATATATTTGATTAATAAAAGAAATTATTCCTAAGTGCACTATGTGCTTAATTTGGATTTGATTAATTTAAATAATCCTTTGCATTATATTTAATTGATTTTATATTCATGTTTCTTGACAAAACATCCTTGTGTTCTGACACTAGACTGTTTCAATACATTAGAATTGTTCTTCTTTGAAAAAAAGAAATATATTATATAAAACTCCAGGAAAGGATCGATCTCCCTGAGCTGTGACCATACATGAAAAAGGTTCTCCCCATGGGTAGCTAACAGTAACATAAACCAAGCCTCAGGCTCTTATCACTCTGTTCCAGAGTATTTACCTCATTTGAAATCATTGAGAATATATTGTTAGTAAAGGTGCTTGTCATATCTCTCCGGGCTTAAAGGTTAGTCATGCAAAAGGGCATTTTTAGTCATAGTTATAAAAAAGGGTTTTTGGAAGAGGTTAACATATTTCTGTCCTCTGGTTAGACCTCAGCTGGGATCTTGGTCTAATGTTTCTTTAGCTCATGAATATTAGCCTTTCTTTTGAATAGACTCAAGACATACGGAAAATCATCTCAGCTACATGTCTCTTGTGGGAAGAAGTCTAAATGTCAAGCAGTAACATTGGATCATGTTCTGCAAAGAAACATGTTTATTAGCACAGCAGTGGTTCTTTCCCAGAAGTGCCTGCAGCCTGTATTGCTAAAATGAATGCAGCTTTCTCAGCCTGTGCTAGATGTGTTCAGCTACCAGGAACCTGTGAATTGTTTCTTGAATCTCAGATATACTTCCACAAAAGGCCATATCTTTTGGCACCCCACTTTGCACTTGTGTCAGCTGCACAATTTGACACAGGCAGTTTGGTATTGACCCACCATTCACTTTTTGCCATGCACCAAAACCAGGAATACATGGAGACACCTCAAACAGATGTTTCATCTCATGTAACAGAAAGTCTGGAAAATGAAACATATAGGAATGTAGCAAAATATGTTCATGCTCTGAAGAGAATGTTGGTGTTGGTTGTCACTTTCGTAAACTTCCACAAAATCTGGGAAGGATCGTATGGAAACCTCGTATGATCCTTTCAGCAAGTAATAGGAAAAAAGAGTTGTTCCTTTCATCATTCTGTGTGCCCGCTTTCTCTTTCACCCATCACTTGCCCTCACTCATTGTAGTTTCAGGGTCTTTCTTTTCACTATCCTCTTCTCTGGAGCTGATGAAGCGGCAGAAGCGTGACTCCAGTCTCTGACCTGTAATGAAAGAGGTGGAGTGCCCGTCTGAGCCCTGCTCTTGGGCTGCATCAGTGTAAGCTGCTCAGCAGGAGGTCAGATGAGCAGACATCTCAACAAGTTTAGGTTTAACTTCTCTGAAGTCCCAGTTTCACTACAATTTTCCTCAATACGTTACTAGGTATCCATTTGTTAAAGTAAAGCAGTAGTAGATGTTTGAATTAGACAGGATATGGATGACAGCAGTAGGAACTTTCTAAACCACCACCAACCTGGGATAGTTGTGATGAATTATGCGGAATAAAACAATCTGGTAAGATTGCTGCTCTGCATTACCGTTGCCTTACCTTCTCTGTAACTGAAATTCTTTGGTTTCTAATTACTTTTTTTAGTGATCACTTTAATTTGCTTTAAATTGTATTAAGCAGTTGAACAGGAAGGGGAATTTGTCAAAAACTGTGGGAGTGATGTAGGAAGTATAAAGAAACCAGAAAGCTCTGATGTTATATTACTCTGATCGCATAATTGAAATAGCTCATTGGCTTTTCTGGATCAGATGGATCTTATGCTCTGTCAAATTAGGCCGATAAAATGCATTTAAAATTTGATTTCAGAAATATATATTGCCCTCCCATGTACATCTGCCCTGCAGATCCTGTTCCCATGTTTTAAAAAGTTTTTCCTCAAGAGCTGCTTCTTTTTTTGTATATTTTAGATCTCCATTAGCAGTTTTCAGTCTTGAGTGGAAGGAAACTTGTAGGCAATATCTTTGTATATATTGAAAATGGGTTTGTATCATCTCTGAAATAAATAGAAATTCTGCTGATTTATCTTGACATTCTCTCTTTTACAGATTTAAAGAAAAGTTCTTAACAATGTCTGCAGTCTGCCACAGACTACTAAAGACGAAGTCCCAAATGAAAGTTTATTCTTGCTGAAGACAATTATTTTGTATCAGGAATAAACTCAAGTAGCATCTGGAAGGTGACATGAAAAATGGCCAATCTTTTAGTTTTATTCAAGAGTTAGATTAAGAAATTAGCTGTAGTTACTTGTGCATACATGAAGTTTACCTTCATTACTCTGCATTTGCATAAAGGAAATACATTTACAGAGTCTTATTTCCTGAGTGCACTTTCTACTTTCTTGTAACCTACATAGTGGGTTTTCAGTAGTCATGACAACTTTCCACCTTTGTTTGTGAATGTATTTTGACATTTTTACTACAATACTTAACGGGACATTGACTGTTTTGCTCAGTTTTTGGAGTACTGTCAGTAAAAGAAGAAACGTTCCAACTAGCCTGTAATCAGTTGTCTCACAGACATGAAGATGTTACACTGATTTTTAAAAAGTATACCACAACTGCTAAAAATACAATGGCTAAAGTTACATATTTTGCAATGGTTTTAAGTTACTAATTTTTCCTTACTCATTCAATGGCTGAAGAAAGTCATCCTTAAAAATCTAATGATTTCAAAATCAAGCACTCCATGACACCAGAGCAGATGGAAAAATGATACTAACAGCTCTGATTTGGTTGCTTTGTTACTTTGATTGTCTCTTAGTAATTATGCTTTTAGAGGGTTAAACTTCAAAGCATCTTTGGCATATTCAGCCATGTGAAGTATTTGCACTAAACCCCAAACTACGTTTACCTGGCTGGTCTTCATTGAAAGCTTTCACTAAAAGAACAACACTAGGTCTGCCTAATTTCAAGGCTTCTGGATGTCCGTAACACAAATCCTTTTCACTGAAGAGGGGTGGTTCCTACATAGTTTTTCCATTATTTTCCTGGGTAGAGTGAGATGCAACTCAACAATACCTATGAATTTCACTCCGAGGCTGTAGTCTTCTTTAGAGAAGTCTTGTATGTGGACATATGCAAACAGGAGCTTAAAGAAAGATACTCCTACGGTCTAGGGTAAATTAAGCCATTGAATTTTCTGTATGAACATCTTGCCCCTTACAAACCTGGATATGTCTAAAATGCGAGTAAGAGAGGGTGTTAACTCAACTTACATGATGATGTTCTTGATGTCAGAATTGGAACAATAGCACTTTTAGGAATCGAAAACAAGAAGAAATCAAGTGAAAATTACACTTACACTTTGCAAAACTTTGAAGAGGAAAATCTTTTTGTTAATGCATTTACTAGCTTTTCATGACACCAGATGCAGTCCTGCATAAAGTTTGGTGAATTGCACTGTCTTAGTTTCACTTTAGTCTATCACTTTTATTGCCGTGTGTATCATCTTCTCTAACATCACAAGGTGCTAAATGGTATCACTCGTACCTGGGAGTGACAGTATACATCTAGGGATCAAAATGCTCAAAACATTTAGCACAGCATATGCTTCCTGTGGAAATTTTCTATGCAAAAATACCCAATTTAGCTCTGAATAGAGCAGCAAAAGAAAAATCCACAGCTGGCAGTCTTCATCTCTGCTGATCCCAAGCGGCAGGCTAAACAAACAGGAAAAAAGGTCCTTCTGTTCACTATTCTCCCACTCTCCCTTGCTTCTCCATTCAGTGTAAGAATTGTAATAAATACATGACAAGATGCAGGAATAGAATGCCAGTACTATTTCTTACTTATTCAAGATATCTAATTATAGCCAAGAACACCAAAATATTCTCAACGCTATAGGCACTGGAAGGATGATACATAAAAAATTAGGTGGTCTAGCTGAAGGCTTACAGACTGAATGAACAGGCATTTTTCATTTCCTGTCTATACAGTAAAATCTTCATCTTGCCAGTTTCTGGTGCTTCTGACTTTCCCAGTCATGCTGTTTGTACTTTATTTATTTTTCAATGTTCTGGGGACAAAGTCATCTTTAATATTATGCAGAAGTAATAATTTGAGTTCTCCAAGTGATCTTTAAGCTATTTTTAGTCCTCCATGAATTTGCTGTTGACAAACACTAATTTTTTGTTATTTCTAATAGGAATAGTGTTTATTATTTAACAGGATACTGCCCACCTCTGGTGTATTCTGATGGACACAGCAGCTGGCATAATACGTGTCATGTCTGTGTGCCACAAATGCTGTCAGCATTTCTTACAAGGCAGTAAGTACTAAGGCATCTGCCTTGTGCAGGTGATGCCTTGAGTGGCTACCTAGAAACAGAGACTAGACAGGAGTAAGGGAATAAAGGTAGGTATTTATTTGAAAGGCCTTCAAAGGTACACCCTGAGGAGCCAGAGGCTACTTCCAAAAATGCACCCCAAGATGGATGACAGGTCACGAGTTCTTCACACCTTTATAGGTTTGGTCCATTTGCATATCAGCATAAATTTGCCAATTAAAACTTTAGCTAATGATGTAATTTCTTCAATTTCTTCACCTCTCTAGGAGCCTTAGTTTACACCTTTTGGGCCTAGGACAATCTGAGTGTCCTTGAATAGCAAGCTTGAAGAGGCTTTGTTGTTTTCTATCTGGCCTAAGAGAGCAGCTGACAAGGTACAAGAAACTTCAGAGTTACACACCAGGCAATACAGGATTTGAAAAATATAAAAGTTAAAAGCTAAGGCATCACAGGTAGCAGGAGAGACACAGTAGGAACACATGGTCATTGGTATGGTGGAAGGAGATTGCTAGTGTAGTCTCAACGGAACTGTGTACTGAGACATTTATGTTTGCTAAAAAAAAATTCAATTGACAAGTTGAGTGAGTAACAAGGTCATGAATTTTGCTTTCAGTACTGGTACAGTCTAGGTAGTGGAGTCATTCAAAAATTAACAGTGAAGAGTTTCAGAAGGACCTTAAAAGATTGATGAAATAATAAAGGTTTGCAGTTCATCTTGGAGAAGAGAAGGCTCTGGAGAGATCTCATAGCCACCTTCCAGTACCTAACAGGAGCCTACAAGAAAGCTGGAGAGGAACTTTTCACACGGGCATATAGAGAAAGGACAAGTGGAAACAGATTTAAGTTGAAGAAGGGTAAATTTAGATTAGATATTAGGAAGAAATTCTTTACCGTGAGGAGCATGTTGAGACTCTGGAAAAGGTTTCCCAGAGGTGTTGTGGATACCCCATCCTTGAAAGTGTTCAAGGCCAGGCCAGATAGGACTTTGAGCAACCTGGTCTAGTGGAAGGAGTCCCTGCCCATGTCAGAGGGTTGGAATTACATTGTGTTTAAGATGCTTTCCAATCCAAATCATTTTGTAACAAAACATAGATAAAATATGATGCAGAGGAATGTTGAATGATGCACAAAAAATGCAATCTGAAAATAGCTTTACAAATAAGTTCATGGGCTCTAAGCTGACTTACCACTTAGGATTTAGTTCTTGATGTTCCAGTAGAAAATGTTGAATCAGAATTCTGTAGTGGTTCGGAAAGTATTTGATATGATTATTTAGGAAAAGTATACACAACAAATTAGACAAATTCTACATAAATCTGTAGAATACCTATATCTTCAGAACAGAAGGTGGCATGATCAGAGTCATGGTACACTTTCTGCAGAAGGAGAAACAAAAATGGACTAAAACTGGAAATGACTGAAACTATAGATCTTTTTAAAATCAGAAGTGTCAGGGTGTAAAGGAATTGGTTGCATTTTCTTTCATTACAAAAAGTAGGAGACATCACATGAGATTAGCAGGTTTTTGCCTCAAAACTCAGAAAAGGAGGTGATCATTCATATGTTCTGTAGTCAAGCTATGGCACTCCGTGCCATGAAATGCTGGTTATGATAAAATGTGACCAAAAAAACAGTTGTATTTTTTTTCCTTTTATTCCCACTGAGAGCTATTTAAAAATAGACAGCTCTTCTGACTCAGGAATTCTCTAGTCAGCAACTTTCTGAAGGTCGAGAGGGGTTTATGGAGAGGTGTCATTGCACAGCTAAACACTGTCAAAGAAAGGGGTTTGGGATGGGAAGACCAGTATGGCATTTCTTGCCTATGTAAAAAATTCAATGGACAAAAGCCAAATACTGCTCTTCTGTGAGCTTACTGGGATTGATGTGGAAGAGGTGTGCTCACAATCAGGGATGATCTAGTATGTCCTTCTCAGAAGCAATCTATTGGTCTAAACCACCCTATGCGCTAAGTGTCTTCATTTTTCACTCTGAAATATTACTGAAGCAAAAATGTGTATTTTCAGAGTGTTTTAAAATTATTTGAGCTTGATAAGATTTCAAATGTGCTTACAGTCCTCTTCTGTAAGACTTCAATGGACAATTATTTCCTTCTTCTAAGGAGAGAATCTAATATATGAGCACTGTCATGGTTCATTTCTGCTACATTGAAAATGCCAGATTAAAGTGTTTCATATGACTGAGAAAAAAGTCTGAGAAAAGAAAAATTAACACATCCACGGTTTCTGCTTTCCAGGGATAGCTAATATTGCCACTATTGTCAACAGATTTAAGGATGCCAAGTATTTCATAACCTGAATTGCATGTGAAAGACTTTACTTAAAACATATGAATGAAAGAGAAAGGTCCTAATCACACCATCTGGCACACGGCATTTACCCAAGTGAGAAAGTTCCATATAAATAGGAGATGAGGCCAAATGACTCCAAGTGCTAAAAATATATTTTTGTCTAAATGAGCAGCATGTCAAACACTGTGTGTTTTGTATACTTAAGGAAATACAGAAGGTGGAGAGAGAATGCACCATTCTGAGGGAACAGCTGCTGTGAAAGTCATGCTATATAAAGACAGGGACTGTAGTCCTGGTATTCTTCCAGGGTTGTTTTTCAAGGCAAAACCAAATAAAGATGGTGACATGTAAACATTATCCAGGTATCACAGTTTTTGTTTTCTGCTTCATCAAAGTGTGGCCCTGTAGAACCTCAGTTCTGTCTCCCCAGCTGGCCTTGGATGCTCATTGTGGTGTGGAACTATGGCTAGGTACTGACGGGAGTCTGTCAGCTTCTTGAGCTTTTTGAGCTTTTCTGTTCATCTGTAAAGCGCATGGCCTCCAGGCATGGAACAGTTAGATTGGACTGAATATGGGCGCTCCAGAATTTCTGTAGTGTCTTTACGAGTATCTTGTTGCCTGTCTGCCTCCATACTTCTGAGTGAGTGGTCTTCATACTTCATCAGGATTTGAGGATTACAGGCAAGACTTTGAGAGTTAGGTATAACTCTGACATTTATGTAGTCACTATTTTATGCACACAGCATCATGCACCATGATTTCCACTATATATATATATATACATTGTCTGAGGAAACACAAGCTGCTTTCTTTTTATCCTTACATCTCACCTTCAGCTCCACATCCCTTACTTTAGGAAAAAAAATACCACAGGGGAGTAATAAAAAAAGTAAGAAACCTGTCTTCATACTCTCTGGCAAGGCATTAGCCATCAGCTACATGGGGTCTGGATTAATACACGTATTTACCTAGCTTTTGTGCTATGGGATGTTGCTGCTTCAGTTTTACCACAGAAGCAGATGAGCTACACAGCAAGTCAGGCTGGGGAACTAGCCCAGTGTGGTCCAAGGACTTGCTTGTTTATGTAATGGAAAAAGGCAGATATGGGGGCTTACTGCTAAAAGGACCTGACTTTTATGTTGTTGTAGTTTGGCTGCTACTGTTAGAGGAGCTGACTTATTTATAGCAGTAATTGCAGTGTAGATTAGCTTTGTGCCTCTGAATATGCTTTGGTGACTCCAGAGGAAGGCCACCTCTTTGAACCTCCACATTCTAGTTTTGATGGTTTCTCACACAAACAAGCACTTTAAAATGTCCTTGAATGATTTCTGGGGAAGGATATCTGTCAGACCTGTTTACCTGATGTACCTGCCTTGGTCTCAGACAAGCCTAGCACTAGAAGGACAGGTACAACCATTCTTTTGGAACCCTCTAATGCACGGCAAATGTCAGTTTAATTCTTTGCAGTGTCCATGTTTTTAAAGTCCTGCGTCTGTCACACTACTGGAGACAGCTATGGCTTTGGATATCAGATGCAAAATATTCACCTGTAAAAAAAACCTCTCTTAGTACTCCAGTGCTCTGATTGATGTCTCCCTCTGCTCATAGAATCATAAATAAGCAAACCCCATACATATTCTCATGTCAGCTTCACAGTTTTGCTGCATAGGAAAGCCAGTGGATGCAGGCTGAACAGAAACACTTTGATGTGTGCACTTCACTGCTCTTTAAACTCTTTCTCAATGCATATTTTGAAGGCAAAATAAAATCGTTGGATTCCCAGGTTTAAAATAAGTCAGAGTGAGTAGAAAACATATGCATATGTGTACTTCTTAATGGAAGAAAGCTTGGTAATGAAGAATGGGCAAATTATTATATAGTGTATGTAGTAATTGTTTTCCTCATACTGCAAAATTATGCCTTACATTTTATTTTAGAGAAATCATACTTTTCTCCTTTCTATTTTACATACAAAAATGGAGTTCAAAAATATCATTTGGACATGTGAGGTAGTTTTCCTCATAGAAACTGAATTGCTTCTGGATGTGTAAGTATTTGCAGTTACCTCCAAAATAATTGGGTCACAGTAGATGTAGTTCCTTAGATCACCCTGTGCAGACCATTATCCACAGGAATACAAAATAACGACCTGAGCAATAATGGCTTTGTCTCCATTACAGCCTTTTGGAGATGTGATATCCATTCCCAAAGTCTGGAAAATAGATTTCTCTCCCCAAATAGCATGCTTGATGGAGGAAATTAAGACTTTGCGCTTTTTTTCCCTCCCAGACAGAAAGAAAGAAATACAGTAGCATGCTCTTCGAATAATGCATTTACAACAGATAAAAGTACAGCTAAATTCTGTGTAGTAAAGTGTTTAGATGTTACTACCCAAGTACTTAGGAGTAGTTAGATGGTTTTTTTTAATACATGATTTGGCAACAAACCACTTAAAGAATAGTTTTGAAATAAAATAAACCCTTCAATCAAGGATGTCAAAAGCAAGTAAATATATAAATAAGTACATGAGTTCCTAGATATCCGTGTCTCTCATTTCCATATGAATTGCTGGTTACTCTGTGTTTCTCTGGCTGGTCTTCTGACTGTTGAGACTTGTTCATGTGCTGACCTATCCCGTCGTACTGCCCACTGATGTATGAAGGGGCATAACATTGAGGATAAGCGCAAAATATTTTTTTCAACTGCCTGTTTAAATCAGTTTCGGCTGCAAAGTTTAGTCAGCTGTGTGTTGTTACCCCAGCTGTGATACCATGTGTCTCTGGATATAAGGGCTCATTAGTTAAATCTGTGTGTGGGATCTGGATTTCTTGGCAAGGATTTCTTTTTTTTCTCCCTGATTCAGAAAGTTGTTGGAAAATGAATGCCTAAAAGGAGCCTAGTCATTTGTGTTGTGAAATTTTTGACATTTCTGGATAAATGCCATGTGAGAGGCATTTTAAAAATCTGTGTAACCTTTAAGATAACCAGAGCTAAGAGGGCCCTGCTCTTTTCTGCTTTTCTTGGCAAAGACATCCACTTCCTTTCCTTTCACTTCTCTCTTCAACTCCCTCTTTGCTTACCAGAAGTGGTCTTTATTCTGTCCTCTTATGTGAATTCTGGAATTCTAGATGAAGAACAAGCCTTGAATATCTGTCTGACAGGTAAAAAGCACTTTATGTAAATACAGCAGGATCACTTGTATTTATTTCAGATTTAGAGAAGGTTAACATTCCTCCATTTCTTGGCTAGCTCTCATGCAACAGCAACGTTTGTTGGAACTTAATACTTTGTTTTGAATGCACAGTATCCTGGCCTTTCACATGTTTATTAGCCTTGTAGCACATTACTAAAAGTGACTGTTATGACATTTAGAGTTCAAGGACAAACTAGGTTATTTTGTACTGAAATGTAAATCAGCATCCCTAAACCTGTGTGTGTTATGGAATACATTTGTTAAAACTGGCATCTCTCCAGAGGCCTTAGTTGGAAAAGAAGCCATCACAGCAATTGTACTTTTCTGTAATTCACTGAGTAACCCAATTATGAATATGGTAAAATTCAAGGACTAACACAACAGTAAATCTAAGTGAAGAAGTATATACTGACATTTGAGGAATAAGGAAACCTGACACATAAGTTGATAGAAAGATAGGTGTCACAAATTAAATTTATTTTAGAAACTTTAACTCTATGAAAAGCTCAGTGTGAATTCTAGAGGGGCTTTTCGCTTTAAAGTTACTGACTTTTTCTACTTCTCTTTTTGCTTAAATTCAATGGTCAGTGTATCCTAATTATTTTTGACTGTTTCCCTTTATGGTAATACCAAGATAACAGGAAATAGAAATAAATTAAACTGTCTTCAAAACAGTTTTTTAGCACTCTTATAATATGCAGAAATGCAATTGGAAATCCTGTTGTGTGCAAAACTAAAAATAAAAGAATAATATTTCATTTTTATTGATAAAATCCATAAACGGATTGTGTAACTGATTGAATAACAGTCTCCAAACCCTAAGCAGTCAGTTGGGCTTCAATTAATGTGTAAAAATAACAATACAAAAGAAAGTATTATGAAACCAAGAGCTCAATTAGGATAATAAAGTTATGTGCATACATTTCAGTGGAACAGTAATTCCAGTTCAGCATTTTTTCTAATACAGTATAGAGCAAATACTGTATCAGGAGGTAATCTGAAATTTTCCTTTCCTAGGTGAGTTCCTTAAAGTAGTTCTGAAGGCTCCAGTAAGTCTTTCTGATCTGCACTTAGAGGCAAACTTGTGATCTACCAACAATTTCATGTATGAAATATTCACTTAAAGTAAGGAAATTTCTGTGGTCAGACTAGCTCTAGAATTGTGTCCAAGCTCTATTTGTGTAACTCTGTCCTGTAAATTTTCTTTACATATTAGAAATTAAAATTTTTAGGTCAAATTGTATCAGGTGGAGATTTTTCAATCATACTATTCTTAACAGGAATTCAGGTTATTTAGCTTTAATATGCAAGGAAATTTAAGAAAAGTGCTTGATGGTTTTATTTGTAAATGTTCCTTTTAATCAGGGCTTAAGGACAATCATCTCACTGTAGGTGGGGTACTAAATCATCTTACTTTTGCAAAATTTTAAAGATCATTCAGATATTTTCAGTTCAGATTAACACCATTTTGAGAGACCAACAACCTAAACATCTCATGAATCATCTCTTTATAAACTGAAAGGCCATTGATTATGGGCTTTTAAATTATCATTACCATTAAAGTTATTGATGGTAAGATTCTGAAAGTTTGAATAAATAATTGACAATCCCAAAGCTTTTCTGCATTCATTAAACTAATTTAAATCAGGTCAAAATCTAACCCAGAAAAGGGCTTCATGCATGATTTCTCAGCGTTCCAAAAATGGTCTTCTGACTGCTTCTAACCAATACCAGAGGGTTTATATGATTTTGAAGTAAAACCACTAAATTTATTTCTGTTAGCACAATATTGATCTTGGACTTACTTTAAAGGTTTTAGACTTCTAGCAGATCTTGCACTGGGCATGGACTGAGTTCATAATGAAATACAAACCACAAAGAAGGCCTGGTGGTTTTGGCTTTTGCTGCACTTTTAACACAGCTAGCTGGAGTCCCTGCAAACAGAGCAGATTGTTTCTGTCTTTGTTGTTAGCCTCCTGATAAATTGTAGCACCAAGACAAAGTACCAGGTAAAATATTTTAACAGTTTTAAACTGTTTGCTGATGGTTGGTATCATTTAGCTGGGTAAACCACTTACAACAGGAAAATATTTCCTGATAGAATAATGACAGTTGATTAAAAACAAGTTGAATTTTGAAGGTTTTGTCACTTTGTCCTGCTGGTTAGTAGTATCTAATTCTATATTTGCTTTAGTTTGATCAAATGACAACAATTTTCAAAGGAGTCAATGAGAGTGTTTGGTCCAGTATTACAAATTCCTGCCTATTTGCAACAGCTGTAAACAATGGCAAACACACAGAATGCAGCGTCCACTCAACTAATTGGAGAGTAATGATTTTGGTCAGCTTCCTTGGACTGTAAACATAACTATTCCAAAAGGACAGAAGGAATTTCTGTGTGAGAATATAATCTAAATGTGTCTGATTCTTTCAAATTGAAACTCGAGGTCCAGTGACTTCAACTCATGTTTAGCACACGTGGGAAAACAAAGGAGGCAGAAAGACCATATTGAAATAGGATTTTGATGTCTCACTAGGGGAAAAAGTATCCCCCTAAGGAATTAAGAGTAATTTAACATCTTAATTTGGTAATAGGATACTGTTGTCAAACTTCTTGTAATACAATAATGCAAATGGCAGCAATGAGTGGTAATTATGTATTTCTCAACCAAAGTTTGATTTCAAATACAGAAAACTGGAGTTTGCTTCATATCTAAGATTTTTCCACTAGCAACAAATTCAGTTTTAGTAACTATGAATGTGATTAAGAATTGAATAAACATAAATCAAAAATATACAAATAGAATATATAAAATTTCTGTACATATATAAATAGATTAATGTGGTCAGATACAGATGAAAATAAGGTGATAAGTGGTTTAAGTATTTTTTCCAAGTTTTCAAAATTATTCTTGATACAGCTGGCAGGTCATTAATAATTTTAAAGTTTGGCTTCCAATGGTATATTCCTTCAGCAAAGACAAGGGAGGAAGCTAAATTTCCCTGTCCTTCTGTCATCATTGCTGTCACAAAAGTAATCTGGAATTTGGACTTCAGAATTTTAGGGAAGGAACGTATTCTGAGGCCTCACTCCCAGAATTTGCACCTAGTTGCTGTTAAGTAGTCAAATTGGAGATTGAACAAGCATTAAGCAATATCATTAAGAATGATAACTTACAATAAAAGAATCAAGCAACTGACACCTGCATGTTTCCCCCCCCCAAAAAAACAAAGCTAAAAGGTGAGCATTCATTATTGATAAATAATAAATAAGGATATGTAAGCTTTTACAATGAGAAATATTTCAGGAAGTAGTGTTCCTCAAAGAAGACAGAAATAACAGCATAATAATATTTATTTTTAGAATTTGTTAGTAATTTCCAATAAATTCTAATATTCAGTATTTCTTCCATTGCCAAATGTTGGATTGCAGGTTTTACTTTGCTGTTTGTCACTGCTGATTGATCTATTTCATGAGTAGACTATACTACCTTATATCATCTGAATCTGCACCTTCTGAGGCATTCCAAATTCAAAACTTGCATTATAAACTTCAATTTGTGTGTAAAATCATAGAATAATTTCATTGAAAGCAGCCTTTTGAGGTCTTGTGGTCCAATCCTCCCTGCTTACATCAGTGCTAAATTCAAGTTAAATCACTTGTGGGATTACTAGTTTATTTTTACAGTATGATAGGTCTAAAGTCAGTGGAAGGTTTCAAATACAGAAAATGCTATTACTGCATTTTTCATTGCTTATCTTTTGTGGCTTTTTTCTGCACTGATGCTGCAGAATGAATACTGTAATGACAGTGAAATGCAAATAGTGATCCCTGAATGTCTGACTAAGATGTTCTCCTCAGGGTGTTCCAAAATCAAAGGCATCGTATTTCCAGAAAAGCATTGTCAATATTAAACTGTTTCTTAGGTCCTTGGAGTCAGTAAAACCTTTGCCTAAACTAACTTCAAGTTTTGGCTTCTGTGCAAATCTTTGTTGGTGAGATAATTTAAAGACTTCACTGAAAACTTCATACTCAGAGTAACATCTCTAGATTTTGCATTTAGTTTGCCTGAGTATGAAATAATTCTAATAAGTGAGTGGCTTGGTTTGGTCATTGCAACAGCAATTCCCTCTTCTGTTTCTAAAACAAGGAACATTCCCCTGCAAATTTTCAATTTTCAAAGTAATAGAACTTGTAAAGAAAACATTATGGATTCAATTAAATAGTATTCAGAAAAATCTCCCTGTTGTATTCAAGAATAATGACAGGGAAGCATGTGTTTAGAGAAGATAAGGTGGTGGCTCAAACTCTTGCACAGCCAGTCAGTGGAAGCAATGGGTCCAGCCTCCTGTTAAGCCCAGTGCTGTTGGATATTTTTTAGTTTCCTTTCCCTTTCACTGCTTCCTCATGCTATCAAGGTCAGAATTGCCAGTAGTAATGTTTCCTGCAATTTGTCCTCCTTTGGAACTTTGTCTAAATACATTTAAAAGAATTGCCTACATTTCAAGGTCACAGAAAGCACAGTGAGTCTTATGTTTTGTAGGAGTCTTGGGTGGCACAGTGCTGCTAAGCTATTTCAAATAGTCTGGAAATGTTTTTCATTCTAAGACTGACCCAGCAGATACCTGCATTAGTAAACTGACTTCCAAAATCAAAGGCTTGTGAAGAAGTACATTTAAGGTGACTATTAAACCTTCATGCTTCTTACAATTATGAATTACTCACTGGGGATGGTGGGCTGGTGGATTTAGTTTATCTTTTACCTGTTCTCACTTGATACAAGCTTTTATAAGCTGTTATAGTAGAACAAAATGCAAGCTAGTCAGTATTTGAGATGTCCAACTCAGAAAGAGGCTTCTACATTCGAGTACCTTCTAATGTATGATTCAACATCAACACAAATACTTTATTTACAAGCTATGCTGAGACAGAAAATAAAAGCCACCTTAATTTTGGTGTCACCGAAGTAGTATAAACATCAAAGCCCTTTTGCTTTTCAGTTGAAGCAAACTTGAACACATACTGTATAAAATACATATGTTGTATAAAATATATGCATACCTTGTATAAAATATGCAGATTTAGAAGGTTAATTGGAAAGTGAAATATGAATTTTTCCAAAATATATTATGGTAATTGAACTATGTGTTCATACTCTGAAATAATTTGCTGTGAATTTACAAAATATCTAAATGCTTCTGTATTATTAGGTAAGCAGACTCAAAGCCATTTCCAAGAAGATCTTACATTAAAGGCTCTTCATTGAATGCATTAATGGCAACTATAGCAAAGGGGTATAAGGGAAAATAGTAGTAATGTAGTTATGATTTACTGACAGTTAATTTCCATTTGAAATTACCTTGCTTTTTAAAACTAAATCCAGTTGTTAAGGCTTCCAGATTGATGTCCTTGGCCATGACAGTTCTGCTAACTTGAAACCTTCAGCCGCTTTTTGGGTGTCTCTCCTCGTTTCAGTTCAAAATGGAAGTTATGACGTTCAGCACTGATGAGCACACATCACGTGGCACAGGGCATACACTCCATTGCATCCATCCATCCATCTATTTATCTATCTATCTATCTATCCATCTATCTATCTATCTATCTATCTGCATTTTAGCGGAGGCTATTTGTTTTCCTCTGCTGCTACAGTGGTTGTATCACGAGCACCTACAGCACTGAGAGAAACTACAGAAATCTGGCTCTGTGCTTTAAAGAACCAAGTCTCGTTTCCAGTGCAGAAAAAGAACTGAACCCTAAAATGAGCTCTTGAGCTCTTTTTTGACTTTACCTTATAAATTAATATTAGACTCCCAAAACACTTTTTAAAATGCAAGTTGCAAGTCTGAATGAGATTGAATAGCTGTTGTGGGGTACTTTAAAAAAAAAAAACCTAAATGCTTGCATAACAGAAAAACTAAAGTCCTTATAAGACAAGTAATTTTATTCATATTTAAATTTTACCTGTAGCTTCCTTTTTTCCCCCCTCTCATACTTAACATGGACTTTAAGTGAAAAATACCACAGATGTATAACACTGCAATTTTGGCTATCATCTGTTTTGTCTACTATAAGGTTGTCTGATTAAAGAATTCTAAAAATATTTTAAACGTAAAACTCAAACCAACGTTATTTTACAGAACTTCTTTTGGACTGTACATTGAAAGGTCGATAAATATTTTCTTCTGGGGTATTTTTATAGTAAAGGAATGAGAGAGTATCCTCTTTTATCATCAAAGGGAATAAATTAATATTGGTAAGATAAGAAACTTTCATGTATTCTGATGCATCTCTGGCCTGGAGATACCTGGGACTCCGGAGACTTACACAGCAGCTGGGCTAACAGAACTCAGATTTTTATACTAGAATCTGTCAGATAACAAGCAAAAAGATGGAAGTGTGGATATGCATCAACCAGAAGCGTTGTGTTGAATCAAGGAGGAACTGAGAGATCCAGCAACACTTAGTTGCTGCAGTGAAGGGACATTTTGAGGACCTAAGTGAAGAAATGTTAACAGAACCAGATAGCCTTCACCAGAGAGTTCTAAATGCAGTCAAATATGAAAAATTAGCTAGTTTTAATGGATTACTTATCTGTCTTGTCAGCCCATATTCTAGAAGTATAGAAGCTGGGAAAAGTGACAACACTTATTAAAGGATAACAGGAAGAATAGATCTGAATAAATCTGATTTCTGAAGCAAGTTAATAAAAATCTGATCAAGTATAGAAATTATATATGCAAGAAAATAAAGCATCCATGTGGTTCTTGTGGCTGTGGCTCACAGCTGTTCATTGTAGTCAGTAAGCATATGGGTAAACTTCAGGCCAGCTGATATGTCTAAATTTCAAAAAAAGCTTCAGACTAAATTCCTGATCACAGGTTCTTCAAGAAACTGAGCTGACAAGGAATAAAAATGGGAGCTAGTACCATTATATAAATCAGTGATGTCCCTCCAACTTTTGAAAGTTGTGTCCATTTTGATATGATCAGCTCATCTCAGAAAGATATATTAGAAGTAGAAAAGGGTTGTGAAAAGGGTGATAAAGTGGATCAAGACTTCTATATGAGAAGAGATTAAGAACAGATAAGGCTCCTTATCTTGCTGTTGGATGAGGAGGGACTAGATCTGTTTTTGCAGTCATGAATGGCATGGAAAATGTGCATAGGAAATGACTATTCAGTGTTTCTCACAAGCCAAGCATTAATAGCATGTTTAAATTGAACATGAGTATATTCAAATGCAAAACTCTGCTGCAGATGAGGCCAGTGTGGTTGGCTTCAGAGAACAGTTGTGTCACTTCGCAGAAGAAAAGTCCATCAACAGTTATTAAATACGAATAAGGTGGGCAAAGTGGTTCAGGATGGTCCCTTTATTGCACACCACAGGAATTCAGGGGAGTATATAGATGAATGCATCACCCTGTCCCTGCTGTGTTCATATATTTTTTCCTGAGAATCTATTCTGGTCACCTTAGAGACCATATGCTTATCTTTATATTTGTGCCAAAATATTAAAGTCGAAAAAAAAAAAAAAGGCTGATATTAGACAAAAGGGGAAGTAATAAATAGAAGGGAAAGGTATCAGTGAACCATGGGAAATAGATGTTTGATAGACCAACAAAGAAAGATACAGATGGGCAGAAGGCAAGATTGTGGCAGGAAATGGAGTGAAAAAGTGGGAGAGGAGAACTGGCAAAAAGGGGAAAAGATTAAATATACTCAAAGGAAAGTAGGGAGCTTCAAAGAAAGGTGAATGACTACATGAAAATGGAAACAGGAGAAAATCCTGAATAGTGGAATTCATAGTAGTGAGGAAAAGGTTTTATTACTTTTTAATAACATGCAGAGTCTTTGCAGGTGACCTGGATATGGTAGCACATTATGCATGCCCTAATAGGAGACTATGACACTTTGGTGATTGCTTCCTCATGTGCTCAGGGGCCTAATCTCCAGTCAGGGCTGTTCATTTATATGCAGGGGACTCCACTTGTAGCATGATGTCAATCGAACAGCTGTGTTTGTGGACAACTAGAGACACTTCTAAAGTTCAGATTCTGCCAAATTTAATAAGAGTGTCAAATGTATTCAGATCAAAGCTGCTTACTTTTAATCTTTCTGTTTATAGATTTAACATGAGTCTCAGGACAGAGTAGCTCATCTGAAAATAAAAATGCCATATATCTCTTTGCATGGGGTAAATCCTTACTAAATTGTCTTTAATAAAACCTTGCATTTTAAATATGAGAAGGGCTTTTATTCTAAAATGCTTATTAACTTTAATTCTTACATTACTTGCTATTTGCATTACCAAAGTTTGTAAGGGAATAGTCCTTATTGCCATGTAAATTTCTGCACAGTTTAATGTCAACTGCTATCAGAAGTCAACATAAGAAGCTTTCTAACTTCCAGGAGAAAGAAGAAAGTTCCCACTTGGCAAACTGATATTCCTCTACTAAAGTTAATGGACTAAGCCAATTAACAGTAACTAAAGGTGCAATGTCAGTATACTTTTCCTTTTTACAGATCAGTCATTTGCCTTGATACAGTACTCTTTATACAATTATACAGACATGGTTAATTACTATGAATTGTTTTAAAAAGAGCTTGAAAGATAAACTTTCAGCAGAATGTCTAAAGCAGACAAGAAATGCGCAAATTGGTTTCAAAAACACAGGGTTCCATAAATTAAGGCAATAATGTGCAAGTAATTAGACACTAAATATGCTAGAGATGCATTTCCTACCCAGTGTGCAAATGCCCTTAAATGCAACTATGCACACAGCTTGCCAGTAAAATTTGCCAGTGCTTATGCAGAAAATGCCAGAACAGAAATTTGACAGGTTATGGAAAAGGTAAGTTGAGGGAAAAGCATCTGAAAGTCCAGAAGTTTTGCTTTAATCTTAGCAATGTCCATGTTTGCTAACAGATATCCCAGATATCAGAAGTTTCAAGACTTGTCTGCCTAAGGAAACAGGCACAGATTCAATATTTATTCAGTGGTTTCTGCAGAGTCCAGTCAGCAGACATCCTGCAATGATGTCTGCTAACACCATCCTGTGAAGTAAATGGAAAGAAAACAACCCAGATAAAGCAGGGCATATTATTTGTCCTGAGACTAATAGTATAATTTTTATTGGAGTGATTATTTTAATTAACTGTTCATGTTGTGAGTTTTTTCCCTTACCTGGACCTAATCATCAGACAATATTTTAAATGGCATTTTTAAATATACAGTGTTAAAATTCAATACTAGTTTCAAGTCAGAAGTCTGCATGCTTCCTTATAACATTTTCAATATAAATTTACAATAGTAGCAGTGTAGACTCCTGAGGGAAGGAGCTCAATAAAAAGAACAGTCTAGAAATGTGGCTAACAGACTGGTTGTGCGTGTTGACATTCTTCACACACTCAAGTTAATGGGCAAAAGTACACAATTTCCTGCAGGAAAAGACAGCAAAGTCAGTGCCAGTGTCAAATTCCCAGTGTTAATTAGGAAAAAAACATCTGCAGTTATTTGAAAATAGAAGTAATCAAACTTAATTATGGAAATTTATTTCAAATTAGACTTTTTGCATATTTTACCATGCTTTGCTCTTTTGCTCTATCAAAGAACTGGTAGTAAAATGGCAGAGAAGAAAAGGGAGATAGGTGGTAATTTTTTGCAATCTAACATCATAAGCAAAAATGTTAGGCATGTTTTCCTAACTTTTATAAGTTGCCAGGACATAGCTACAAAGCTACAATGTTAAAATTCACCTTTAAAACCTCCCCCATGTTCTACTAATTTTACTAAAAATATTAAAGTACATTATCTCTGCACAGAACCTCGCATGTGAGCCTTTTTGAGCTACATACTGTGATTTTGAAAGGAAGGAAAAATTTAAACTATTAAAAGGTATATTTATTAATAAATATTCTCTGCACTTTCAGATACTATATCTGAGATAAGGACTAGAAACATAAAGCTGAAAAGTCAGTGTCTTCTGTTTCCCTCAGGCCATGAAGCAGATATTTAAACCTATAGATTTTGGACCATTTTCTCTACATACACTCTCCTATCACCAGCACCCTAAGCCTAACTTATGATCACAGGGAAAATTAAAGAAAAGCCTCTGAATATTTGTAACTACAGGGAAAGAATTGAAGAGTTCATGTGGCAGCACCAACAGTCTAATCCTGCAGGAGCCACTGTGCATCCAGGTGAAAGGATCCTGCTCACAGAGGAATGCCTTGAGCCTCTCCAGATGTATCTGCCATTCCAGTTAGCTGAGCATGCTAAATGGACAGGTCAAGGGGAGTCATTCAAGAATTTAAAACCTCGGGGAACACTGGCCTTCCTTGTGTCAGATGCAGTCTTGCTGTGGCAGTTCAGTGCTTCACAAAGGGTGAAAATACATCAAAAGTCTACTGATTCAGCAAGAATTAAAAAAAAAAANNNAAAAAAAAGGCTAAGTCCAAATATGCCCTTGTAGGTTACCAACAGAAGCCCTGAAGCACAGAAGTATGGTACAAACATGATGGACATACAGCAATCCTCCTTTTTCAATTCTACTTGGAAATATCAAACATTTACACACCAAATCTCATATCCCAACCTTGATTTATTACTTGAAAATCACACTAAGCTGCCACATGATTGCTTCCATTCATTTTTCAAACATTTTAAAACTCTGTAAATTCCTTTCCCCTATTGTCTGACCGGCTAAGACCAAAGTTTCTCCCCTTGCATGATTAAGAAATATCCTCTCTTCCTTATGTTACTGAAAACAGAGGATGGAAAGGAGAGAGAACACAGCCTTTTTTCTCTAAAAGCTGATGCTTCTATTCTATAAATACAATTCTGATTTCACTATTGTATGAGAAGACAACATTGTAGTAAATTTGATAGTTATTTTTGAGGTTTTGCTGTAGCTACCTAGGTTTGTCAGAACACATGGTTAAAATTACATTACTAAATTAGGGTAGCTAATTGAGGAAGTTTGCAGTTTTCAAATAATTGTATTGTTTTCCACAGTTTTTCTTCTCTTGAGTAGCAGCTATACAATCCTTCTAATCCACTTTCTGCTGTCTGTGGAAAATCTACCTCTCACTCTCCAGCCAAGTGTTCCTCATTTTGTGCGTATCACAATATTTGCTCATCTTTCATTTGTGAGTTAAGTGACAGAACTGAACAATATGACTTCCTAATTCACGAGAATGTGAATTAAGAATGTAGTGATGTAGTGAAATACCAGGTTCTCCTTGTAAATCATCACTGCTGGCTTTGATAGCTGTGGTGGGCTTACAAATGAGCAGGGTGTACCTCTCCATCTATATCACTGTGTTTATTGTTCTCATAATTAAATTGTATTTTTATTTGGGACCATTGCTATGCAGTATTTTGCCTATAATGCCTTATTTGATAGACTTCAATGTCTTTCAAAATTATATAAGTAGCTTCTTTTTATCATTGCCAATCAGATCAATTCAGTGCAATCTAGTTGACATGACTCATAAAAATGTATCCTGACAAAGCTCTCTCCTCTTTCCTGAAGATTGGCACTCTATAATTTCGTACATATTTTCTGTATTTTCCAGTTTTGAACACCTGTCTTTACTCTAAAATGGATATTTGAAAGATCTCTGACAATAGCTGAACTTTTTCAGTTTTTACAAATCTCTGAGTGCCTGTGACTCACAGAAGCCTTCACTGTCTTCATGGTTTAACTGGAAGCACTTAAATTAATTCTAAAGTAATCCTAACTTTCCAAAAGAAATTAAATTCTGTTTAAATGTAAGGTAAGTTGTCTCTTTTAAGGAGTTCAGATGTCTGTTCTCTAGATAACAGAAGGCAAAGTCATTTAAACATTATAATCTGACCATTCTAAATTGGAGTCCAGATCAAGAAATTTCCTTCTGTTCTTATAAGTGCTATCAATTACTGCCCTTTTCTGTCCTTGTTGTCTTAAAGATAGGCCTGTGGTAACATTTCTTCACTGTCCTGGAGTGTCCTTGGATATCAGTGTTAAACACTAAGGACTGGTAAATCAGGTTTCTTTCTGGAGATGCCTTTTACTCAGATGCACTGCCCAGTCAAACACAGAGAATTACCATCCTCTAATGATTGCTGTACATACAGTTGCTTGATTCTAGCAATATCCTGTCTTTCTCTCTTTCACTTTGTTCCTCCTCTTTACTTCTATCATGCACGTATGCGGAGTCAAATAGAGTACGTATATTCCCATGAGTGTCTCCCAGATTAGACCTGGACCTAATCTGGTTCTTTTCTTTTGTGACTGCTACAGTGAACATCAAAATTTACCAAAATATTCCTGCTTACAGAACACGCCCCATACATTCTTACCCAAAAACCACGGCTTTGTAAGTGTTGGCTTCTGCAGATTCCCAACATGGGAATTAAATATACCACATGTGGCCATGCGGAAATAGGACCCGACTGTGACTGGTACTGTGCAGAAGCACACTGATTTCTGATGGTGAGAAAATGAAAAGTGAAATGCAGATAATGTGTTTCTGTACGCAGCAGTGTTATATGGTTGTCATTTTACACCTGATCTCTGACTGCAGTAAGAGAAAACCTCTTTTTATTTCTCAGGAAACCAGGAAATGGTACAATTCCAGTGTTTCAATTGCATTTCAAATTCTCCCTGCACAATATTTAAGTGAAAAAGATGAAATAGAGGCAAGAAAAAAAATTTAGAATTCAGGATATATGGTCTGACAGAGCCTAGAAATTGTATGCACAGTCATTTGCCACCTGTCTGGGTAATTTTTCTAAGTATTGTTTAAGTCATTATGTTCAAGGCTAGTTTTCCATCACATGTGCTACAAGGACTTCACTACTTACCACCTTCTCAACACAGACAAAATTTGCTGATAATAAAGTTAGATAGGATGTAGCAGCTGATCTCCCGTGCTCTGTTGCCTGGGCTATTTAAAGCCACATTATCAAGGTAATGCTCCCTACAAGATAAGAAGATAAATAATTTGAGAGAATAAGCCTTTTAAATTGAAATTCTGTATAACTGGACTAACATGCTTTTTTGAATAAGGAATTGTGGACTTAAACTGCAAAAGTAAAACCACTTTTTTTTTTTTTGGAGTGACATCTATTATTTTAGGCACATGTAACCCTGCATGAAGTCAGTAGAGTAGTCCAGATTATCTAAACATCTTATTTAACCAAAAGGAACTAAGTGACATTTTCATTCTCCTTTGTGCTCATTTGATTGCATATACTTGCTGTTTTGGTCACTTTAGACACAAAATTCAGAATGTTAGTCTTTCAATTTTAGCAAATTCAGAAGATCCAAGCCATAATCAGAGAAAATCCTTGAGGTTATCTCAGTCTCTTTTCCAAACATAGAAAATTATGAATTAGATGGATGTGCACAGTCAGTGAACAAGATAGCAATACTTAATATACTTGTAAAACTCCTAGTTCCCTCTCAGCCATATTTTGTTTTAGTATAAGAGCTTTCTGAAATTTTTTGGTCCCTCTGCACTTCCCTAGACATTAATTTGCTGGTTTATCCCAAGCTATCCAATTCCAGCATCCCCATAATAACCTTTTTGGACTTTGTCTTTCCCTTATCTCCTCTACAAAAACTCCTCATGTTCCAAAGGACAACAAAATCACCCCGGTCTAAGACAGCATAACTCTCCTGTAACTCCTGTGCTCTACCTTTTAGCAGAGTTCATCTAGAGTCGAATCCCTCATCTTTTTCTAAGCTTCCCCAAAATGCCTATATTCCATAGACAAGAGCAAAAAAATATCATCCACAGTTCTTGCATCCCCTTGCTTCAATTTCCACAAAGATCTACCAAAACAATACTGTGAAGTGTCACTCTAACAGCCAGCAAAGGATACAATATGAAGGAATTGGACAATATGGCAATTTACATTGCAATTGACTTTCCTGTTCTTTCCCAGTAGACAGTAAAGAGTGTTTGTATATAAATATCTGGAATTTAATGCCATACATACAGCTCTGGGCTTTTTGCGTAGTGTAATAGACCTGTTTCAATAATTTGTATTGTTTAAAAAAACTATCAATAGCTACAACGAAAAAGAGAATACTCAAAAGAGTTCAAATGCAAAAATATACCAGGCAGAAGCAGGGATTGGTTACCCAAGAGGAATATAGAGTCATTTCCCATTGTTCAAAGCTGAAACTGGGAAAGCCAAAGCTCAGCTGGAGTTGAAGCTCCAAGGGTTTATTTCGAGAAGAAGGATGCAGTCTTTTCTTAGAGGAACGTGATAAGAAAATAAAAGGCAGCAGACACTGATTAAATCCAAGGACACATTTCTCAGCTAAGAGAGTCATCTAATATAGATACAGTTTATCCAGAGAAGTTCTACTCAGAGACAGTGACCTGGACTGGACACATCCCTAAGCAGCCTACCCGAATCTGAGGTTCTGTGAAGAGCAATTTGGATCACCTAAAATGAAACTAGTTTATGTTTTCATAATTTTATTTTTCATAAATGACTGTAATTTTGGTCTTTATTTTCATGTTCTCTGAGGTATCACTGAAGGAGCCAGTGTCCATACCAATGGAAGGTAACTGCTGAGTAGCTACTAAAGACTTTAGTTGAATTCCCAGTTAAAATTAATATTTTCAATTTCATACATTGTAACTTCTATGATTATTTAAAATATTTAAGAGTAGAAATATTGCATTAAAAAACTCACACCCCCACACCCCCCCCACCAAAGTTTTAAAAAGTTAAGATTTCTTTTCTACTTGGGCAGCTGTAATATTCTTTGCATAGCTTTCCTTAACACTTTGAATTGCTTCAGTCATTTTGGTAGGAGTCATTCAGCATTACGGTGGGAGGAAATCCATCTTGGACGCAGTATATCAATAACATTATTTTTCCTGAGTCCTTTACAGCGTATATTTCCAAGAAAAGAAAAAAAAAATGAACTTTCTTTCAAGAAAATAACGTAATTTCTTTGCATGTCAGTCAATCAATATCATGCATCCTAAAGCACTTTCAAGAGATGATTTAATAAGGCTAGGGCAATTTATCACAGTTAAGTCCTGTAACTTGCTATTCAAAAAAAACTCTTATTGACTTTATGTTGAGTCACTGCTCTATGAGGCTTTGCTGCTATGCCTGCTGTGCTTTTGAACAGTCAGCCATGGTGTTTAAGGAATCTTTGCATCGTTGGGCTTGATATTTCTCCTGGGAATTAAAAAGAAGGATTAATTTGTGGTTTAAGTTTGAAGTTTCATTCAATTTCTTTGAAAACAAATTGCCTGATGGTTTTTTTATCATTATTAAAAAAGGCAACAGATTGAAGTTAAATTAATTTTTTATTGTACTTTCTACAAATTCTCTATTGTATATATTCCTTGTTTTGAGTGAGCAGACTTGTAATAGAGTAAAGGTTGGATGAGCTGAGAAAGTAGAAATGCACCATAACTCAACAGCTGGAAATTTTTCATTAATTTCCTAATTGTCCAAGATTAAAGATCGGTTCCTAAAATTAAATTTTGTTGTTGTTTTTGGATTGTTTTAGGTTTTGGGTTTTTTTGAGAGGAGTATCAGTTAAAAAAAAAAAATTAAAAAAAAAAAGTGACGGAATTGTAGTCCTTTCCAACATTCAAGTCGTAGGGGTAAGAAAGAAATACACTCTAGTTTCTTTCTGCTTAGTGAGATGTTCCCACACCTAAGAACTTTAAAGAATTATGGAGATAACAGAAAATGGATTTTTGTTGTTGTTATTATTGTTGCCTAGAGTTCATTCTGGTAATTTTATGGATTTCTTTCTAAAGTTAATATAAGTTGAATATGCACTGCTATGTGAGTGGTTTCGACTTACAACAGTTTTAAGGGCTGCTAGCATTCCAGTTGAAATAGTTACAAATAATGTGCTACATTAAATTAGTTCAGATTCAGAAAGGAAAAAATGTGTGCATTTGCATTGTAGGGTTTCTCTGATATTTTTCTTTACATTTGGAAAGACAGTTTATTGGCAATCTATTTCTACATTTGTGTTTCTAAATAGGAACAAGAAAGCTAAATATTTTTTAAATCATGACCACCTGAAAAAGAAACAAATGAAAAAGCAAACAAGAAACCTAAAAAAAAAAATCAAAACAAAACACACAAAAAAGTCTACAAAAAAACCTCACAAAAGACCAACAAAACAAAGCTCAAAAAACCTCAGATATAAAGTTCTATTTTACTGCTGAGTTAAACATTTTATTAAGTTAAACCAGCCAGTTTGCCCAAATGTGTATGTAATTTGAACTGTTTATAAATATTTCATGATACAAGTAAATGGCATAGCTAGTCTATTAAAAATAGCAGGCACTGCTAATAACTACTAATTGCTATGTTTACAGTCTAAGTGTCAAATGATCATGCAGTTTTCCCTCTTTACCTTGCTTTTCTTTCCTCTTGTCTTTATCCAATACGTATTTAAAAATGCAATTGATAGGAAAAGTACCATTTTACATTTTTGAGTCACAAGTTTTTACAGTTATTATACATCTTTAAAGTTATTATGAACTGAAAATGTAGAAGAGCAAAAAATTTTTAATCAATTCTGTAGTTTGTAATGCTAAGATTTTAAATTTAATTGCTATTAATGCCAGCAGTGCAATATCCACACTCTACAACTCTTAAAGGCAGTAAACATATAGAGTAAAAGAGAGTAAAATAAAATAGAGTATTTTATGCTGCTTCTATCTCCCTAACTGCAATTATCTCCAGCAATATCTAGGGGTTTTTTTCTTCATTGCATATTTTTGGTATAAGTGAAAGAGCAGTAACTTTGAAAATCTAGTGTACATTTATTTTGTTCATTACAAAATAGAAAGCCTATTATATGAGTAGTGTAATGTACAAATTTTCTGCAATTTGATCATTATGTGGCTTTCTGTATTTTCTATCATGTCCTATAAAATAAGGTGGAAATTGCAGTAAAATGTTAGATTGACTTAAATTAGCCAGGAATGGTAATAATGATCATTCTTACTTCTCTGGAAGTCAGTAAGTGATGATTGAAACTTGCTGCTATTACTCTTATTTGCAAGTTATTTGAAGAATTATCTAAAAAAGAATATCAGGACATCTTTTGAGTTTACTTCAAAACAGACCTCTTGCTGCTTTCATATTTTAGATTTTCAGCCATGCATGTAAAACATTTTTATTAATGGAAGCTGACATATAAAGGTAATAAAACTTTCATCTTAAAACAACAGAAGACAGTTTTGTTGTTTTTAATTTGTCAGATGATATAAAAAATATTTTATATATTTATTTAAATGTTGTGTTGCCAGGAAACCGAATTGACTTTGTACAAAGAGCATAAAGCTGTGCTTAAATGTCTCAAAGTGAATTTTTTCAAACAATATTGGCTGGTTTTCATTTGTTTGTCATTTAATGGTGTTATTTATATTAACTTTATTACAATCTCAATGTCCTCATTTATTTTGTTCACTGCCACTTTCTAAGTAAAGGAGTAAATGTATGTCACATTTTCTCTTTTATTTTAAATTATTAGTTTGTGTTTTTAGTCTACTTTTCCTGAGGACTCTTTATTTATGTCTTTAGTGGCTGACTACTCTCAAACTCCACTGAAGTAGGCAGGAATTAGAAGTATTTAATAATTGGAAAAATCAAGTGATTTCTGGAGAAAAATCGAAAAACCAAAAGGCAAGGGAAGTAGAAGAGCGAATCAAATAAAAGCTGGAAAATTATCTGTGCATTGAGTAGACAATACCTGATTTATTTCTGTTGTGATTTGAACAAGTACCAGTTTTAGTCCCTATGTGTATTTTTGACACTATTTTACCTTTTAATTTTAATTTTTTACCCTTATGCTCCTCACTTATAGATGCTAACATAACCTAATAGTAATATTTAGTCTTTTATTCCTCAGCAGACAAGAATGGTTTGTTTCAACTCTCAAATATCTGGGCAAAATTTTGCTTTTATCCAACCTAAAGAAAACCAGAAAAACTTCAGAGACACCCATAAAGAGGGAGAAGTCATTAAATTTCACTCAGTCATAGAGCTGGGAGATATGGGCTCATCTTCCCCACATCTAAGACAAAGTCATTAAAAACAGCCTCATGCAATAATTTTATTTGTCCTCTTCCACCACTGAGTCATATTTCATCTTATATTTTGGTGACTGTTGATATATGCCTGGGTTTGTAAGGTCTACGACTCTGAGACAAGCTAAGTCTGCAGGAGCAATTTTCAAATAGACTATTATTACACCTGGTTTGCAACAGATCTTTTTCTATTAAATATTTTTATCTAAGAACACTAATAGATATTTTCTTTTCTGAATATAAGAGTCTTTCTGGTTTATCAGAAAATATTTTTTTTCCATTTCACGATTATTTAAACTAGCATATGAGGTTTAACAACTTAAACAGCTGTTTAGGATGTCATGTGGTATTTATTAAGACAGAAAGAATTTCTCGTGAATGAAAACCATGCTTGTGTTCTGCTAAATTATTTAAATTTGCTCCTAGTACCAATATAGCTCATGGATTTTTTTTAACGTGTAGTCCAGTTTGTACATGGTCTGGGAACAGACCTATGCTTGGCTGCAGTCTTCCAGACAATCTCTTTATTTGGGAATGACATGGTCTACATATTTTGCAAGAGAAAACTTTGAAAATAGGAGAGGTAGCATATTTGTAGTTACCTAAGGTTAAAAATAAAAGAGTTTTTTGGCATGGAAAAATAAAGGGAAAGAAAAGAGATGTCAGAGTTAAAGCCGAGATGTACCTCAGGGCCCACTGCAGCTCATTTCAAACAACTGAACTGGTACCATTCCCATGCAACCTGGGTTACAAACCTGCTATTTTCCATCAGCAACTGGAAGCCCCAAATATATTTGAATACCTTAAATTCTGTGGCCAGCCATTTGGAAAATTGTCTCAAAACAGTTCTTCCTGAGAACTCCACTGCTGCTCACACTAAAGTCCACAGCAATCTGAGAGAAGTACAGAATCAACAAAGCTGGTAAAAGAGACAATTATACTGTAGTCTTATCCTTGCCTTGTTACTGTCAGCAATTTTCCTGTTTGCTACCAAGGACAGTATGCCTGGCTTTTGTTTATGCTTTTGTAAGTGCCTTCAAAATTGTATTCCTCTACTTTTTTACTGGGCTGTCATCCTAGGAATTTAATGTCTTGTAAAATAATATTTGTGCAAGTTGTATTGTGGCTTGGAGATAGTCTGTTCACAGCTGGTTGCTCAGCTGTTATCATCTGAGTATCTTTTGGACTTTTTATCTGCCTGTTTCTTTCTTCCATGACTACTTATAAACAATACCAGTATAATTACACGTTCAGATAACCTATTATGCTCTACATGACCTATATCTGTGGCTTGCTCACATAACATTAGAATTTCTCTGGCACACAATAAAGGAAATCTGTAGTGCTGTATTGGTATTTTTCATACCTCAAGTAGAGAGGTCTTAGAAGCTTCTTTTTAAAAATTCTATCAAGAACTTGGAGGTGCTGAATCAGTGTCAATACACCAAAGGAAATATAGCTGGGAGTTAAGGAATGATAGTTTAGAGAGAGACTGAAAAACCTCAATGCTTCTCCAGAACTGGCTCCAATTAATAAGCAGACAACTGCTGATAAAATATTCTTGGAGAAGAAGGTATGGTTGAAGAGCAGATTTCCAAGGGAGACAAAAAATTCAGGAATCGCATCACTGGTAGAGAGTGCTGCCAAATCTTGTGAGATCAAGTTAAACTTTTTCATCACACTACAAATTACATATACAGAGAAGATTCTGGGAAGTCCACCAGAGACTTCATTAATGCTAGCTTCTTTTACCAAGGGGCTCATGTGTTTCCCAGGAGTGCTAGAAGCACATCATTTTCATGTTCTAAACCCTAGCATTATTAAACTCTGTTTTTCTCTGTGAATAGAGAAATATTTGGGTTTGCTAGGTTAGTAATTAAGATTTTTCAGGGTAGAATGCACTGCCTTGCTATCAACCTCTGTATTTTCATAAAAAAAACAATGAGGACAAAGATTAATTTATCAGAAAATGACTTATTCAAGAGTTTGGTGACTTTCAAACACAGAGAGACAAATTGTAGTCCCTATTCTTTTTTGTCTTTCTACATTCCACCGAGCTGAAAGATGCTAAAGATATGTTTATTTTCATCTTTATTTTCTCATTATATGATTCTATGATTATTGGAAAAGTTCTTACAGTTGCTAGATGTGGGATCCAAATGTCATTGCAAACTCTATTCTTAGTCCTCACATTCCCTAATACAGAAAGATAACTACAATTAAAAAGAAAAAATCTTTACAGAAATGCAAAAATTGAAAACAAATATTATATTTTAATTCATGTTGTCCATCCCTTCTGCAATTTGTTTGGTTTACTTCATACTCTTGGAGCAGGAATCTTCCAGTTTTCCAGAGTTACTGCCTGTCTTCCACTTGACACTTAGGGCTCCATTCTGGTCTGACTAAAACAAGGATAAAATACTGCAGTGAATCTGGATTGGTAGGCAGATCAAGCTTTTCTTTCAGTGTCTATTCCTATTTGTTAATATGTGAAACATCAACTATATCTGCAATCTAAGTACATTGTTAGGCACTGAATCTGAGTTTTGTTCTGTGGGTTCAGAAAAACATCTTTTAACTCTGTTTGATATATATAGAAAATTTGATTACTTGACCCTTCAATGAGAATGTGCTGCTATTTATCCTGACAGATAAAGAATTTTGTTTCCTTTCTCTCATTCTGCATAGCAGGGGTCCTAGGCATATACTTGAAATACCCTATAAATAAAAATCATTGTCAGACTTGAAGTCAGTCAGTTTTTCTATTGATTACTACATCCTGCAGCTACCCATGCAACTAGCTGAAAATAAAATGGATTACCAGTTAGATATCTAAGACAATAGTTACTTTTTTAAAATGAAGTATACTTTTTCTATTAAAGAAGTAAAATATCAGGTGCCATCTGTATGCAATCACTGGCCCATCATTAGCTTACAAATAAAACAAATGGAAAAAATATAACGCCATAGAGAAAAGCTGTCTTCTTGTTACAATAGAATTTGCATTACATTTCAAAGAAAATCTGGGGGATTATATAGGGATACAAAATAATCTCTGATTGTACATCCAGAATGTACTATGATATTTCATTCTTAAGTCAGATCTCAGAAACAATAGTGCGTCAGGTGTCCTGACTATATGTTCTTCTGTTATTGTAACATGAATCTGAATGCATTCTTCCTTCAACTTCCTTTTTTATAATGCCTTTGGTAGAATCTTGCTCAGCTGATTCGAAAAGAGACATAATAGATCTTGACACTGGAAGAGGAATATGTTTTTAATTTCATAGGTGTTTTATTGTATTTATTTTAATTTATTTAATTCATTTGATTTGTTATATTGAAGTGGCTACTAACATAGAAAATAGCATTAATTTAAACTCTAGCTTTTCTGATTTTTCTTGAAAATTTGAGCTAAGATCAGGAGCTGGATCTAGACTTTGGCTGGTTTGTGTTTAGTAATTAGAACGAAGTCCTGGAAACAAATTTTCTTGAACATGGGAAAATTCAGATTTAATCCACATCTGACCTTTGCAGGATAATATGTCTCTTTGTGGGCTTAAAATGTGAAAAATAAAATGGTAATATACTGATTCTGTATGTCAGAAAGATGTAGAAATTACAAGATAATGGAGTGTACCTGACTTTAAGTTGCATTTGTAATCATAAATATGAACTGTGCAAACTGAATTTTATGTGCATTTTGAAAATGTACATGGTTTCTTGTCAACAAGACCAATGAAGTGCTGTCCAAATTGTTCATCCATTACTTAGCCTTCCTAGTGTCAGCATTAATGTCAGCTTTAGTTAGAGAACTTCATTTATTTAAAATCTCTTTCACTGTGTGAAGGATGAGGAAGTGAATTATGCCTCAATAACAGGAATCTGGAAGGGGAAGGCATTGTCATGTGTATTGAATTAACAGCCACAAAGTATTAGGTCATTCTGAGGCTTGCATTCGAAGTAGAAGCTTTGCCCCAAATGATTCTAACCAGAATTGTCTTAAACGTCCAGGTCTCATCAAAATTAATGGACATTAGACTGTATACCTGGTAGCTCAAAAACAATTTAGGTGAGGCTTATCTGGTTGCTTTCTTCTTCTTTGTGAGAAGCATATGGTTGAAAAAAACATTTTCCTACTCCCTGTGGAATGTGAATTGTTTTTTGAAATTATCTCTTAGCGTAACTATCTGTTATAGTATAGCATGACTGAAATGCTTTGACACCCAGTCAGCCCCACAGACATATTATTAAATGTGCTGTACTAGTGCATAAAACTCCCACCTCTTCCAGTTTCTTACATTACTAGAAACAGCAAAGGGAATAGAAGCAAGACAGGCAAACAAAGACATTAGCATGGGAAAATTATAGTCTTCATCCATTGATAGATACAGAAAAATTCAGAATCCCAAGATGATTAACACTCAGTGTACTCCACTCCTGGATAATAGAGAAAAGCTTGATTTATGTAGTTAGGTTAGGAGCAGCTGCCACTTCCAGCCACTCCAACACACAACTCTCTCCTGCTCCAGCCAGTAACCCCAAGGACATGAGGTCTCCACCGAGGCTGAGGGACCCAGCTGCCACTTTTCTGTTTGCAGGTTCAACCACTAGCAAACTGCAGAATGTGTCCCAGAGAGCAATCATAGCTGTGCGCTAATATAGTGCATACTTCAGATGCAGTGAATCTGAGAATCACGTATCGAAATATCTCTGTAGTTAGTTCCTGAATGGTCTCAAATTGTTGAATCTAATAATACATTTTTAACTTAGATATTTGGTTCATACTCTTTTTTTATGTGAACAGTGAATTGTGGCTCTCAGTTTTGATCTTATTTTTCAGTTAGTGTTTGTAGGATAGTGGATAATCTTTCATTATATTCCGATATATCTGTATAATTTCTTTGGCTTTGCAAGGTTTACATGAATGTTACTGTTTACTCCAGTGTTGGTGACCTTGAATTTAATATTTAAACCAAAGAAACTGCAGAAGTGCTCTGAACCAGAAGGTGATACACAGGTTTCATGCCCTGTTTTGCTACTGCACTGAAGATCTAAATGACCATGTGCTTTGTGTTAGTTTGATGGTTCTTGCTTGGGAGGAGTTCTAGGGTTTAGTGACAGCTTAAAAACAGACAATTATACTGAAAGAGTGAACTGTTTAAATATAAGTGAGGAAAGTGCCTGGTAGGAATATGCAAATATTATTCTTGCATCCACCAAAGAACACAGAACTGGCTTTCACTTTTGCCTCTCTCTGCTGTTTGCTGTTAAACCTCACATAAATCAGTTTAATCAGACATTAGAAAGAACAACTTAAAAAAAGTAGGAGGCAGGTTTCTGAAAGCCCTGTCCTCTTTTCATCAGATAAGTCACTAGCCAGTGCCCATGATGGCAAGACAGTATAGGTCATGTCCCTACAACTTTGTTTTTCTGCCTGTCCAAAATAACAGTTCTAACAGACCAGGATTAGCACTTCTGTTTGTTTGTTTCTTTGTTTGTTTTGGGGGGTGGTATTTGATCTGATGAGGTTATTATGCACTAGTTAGGCATTTGGTGGATTCCCAAGGAGCTTTTCCTTCTCCATTGAATTTGTTAGTGTGAGGGGGTTATTTATCTGACTCATAGCAGTTTATGGCTCCCTGAAATAGTGTCAGAATTTTAGTCCAAAGGTGATATGACCTCAATGCAAGCCCAACTTCTTGAGATACCTGTCAGAATTAACTTTTAGCATTGTTCCAGCTTAATTACTATAGCATCCCTGATTAACTCTGTGCCACCACCAGTGAAGTCTGAAGTGAGTGCTTGCTGAAGTGAGTCAGGGAAACTTAGAAGCTACCAGAAGTAAATTTAGCTGATGGGTAGGGTCACTTTAGAAAATTTTAGAAAGCAATTATGATGATATGAAATCTCTGGCAAAGCCTTTTAGTTAAAATGTGTCTTAATTAGATTTTGGCAAAGACTTACATGTACCTAGTTGTGAGTTTTTTAGTAATAGGTCCCATATTAGGCGTCATCTGACCTCAAGCACCTGTTGCTTGTTTCTCTGCTTATTGCCCTGTTTTTCAGCCAATTCAACTGTTTATGTGGTATGTGATAAACTGTATTCAGGAACAGAATTTAAAATTACGTTCATTACTTTTTTTTCTGCCACTGTTCAAATAATATCAATTTGATAATCTGTTATTTTTCTGTCTCCACAAATGCCATTGAAGACGGCATAAGGCATTGGAGACTGGCAAGGTGGATAGAAAAGTGGGAGGAGGAATGGGAGCTGTAAAATCTGTCTTAGTTATCAAAGCAAATGTGTACAACATTTTACCCTTGTCAGACAAGTATTGCATGGCTGGTCATCTACCTAGCTGAAATCTGCAAAACCATTATGCATTTTTCAGGATTTTTACCTTCTTTACCTTCTTTTCTTTTCAATAAACTGTTGTTACCCCCTATCTCTTCCTTCCTGCTCCCATCTTAAATGGATTCTGTCTTTTTCAGGGAGTACATTGTTAAAGATTTATAAGTAGTGAATGAGACTCTCCACTGTCTTATCAAAGACATTTTTCTCAAGTAAATTGACATGTTTACTTCTGAAGGGCATTCACTTAAACAATTGCACACAAACATGCTCTGCCTCCCTGCCTTTTAGCCTGAGCCAGACACTAAGTTATTCTCATCTCTTATAAACCACCTTCAAACAGACAAGAAAATGAATGTACTCAGAGCAAAACTGAAAATACTACAGAATGTCCTCAGATTCCTCAGAAGTGATCCAGGACATTAGATTTTAGGACTATTTTGAAGTTTACAGAAAGATTCTTGCACAAATATTCTTTGCTCATGAACAAAAGACAAAGTGACAATGAGTGGAAGCCCAGTTCTAGAGAAGGCTGAACTGGAAATTCACTTCATGGCTGCATTTTTAGTCAGAAAAATCAGAGAAATTAGAATGTGAGTTCTAAAATACAGTAAGGAGATAAATCCTTTTCCTATTCCAATAATATTTGTATGAGAAAGAAGGAATGAGAAATGGCAGTAGAAGTCTGGGGGAGAAGGCAGCAGAAGACTTCCATCCGTTAGACAAAAATTAATGAATCATCAACTTTACTGTATAAATTCTTTCAGGTAGTTAAAAATTACTTAAATCAATAACATTGCAATGTAAATTAATAACTTTATAATATTTCCTTATCACATTAACTTTTTTCTTCATTCATGTAGGAAACATCTTTCTTTTCCTTTGAGAAAGTCCTGGCTTAAGTAATAGTACATGAGGTTAATAATGCTCTTTATTTTGCTTCTCGACAGGGTTTCCTGTACAGATGAATGACTCGGATCACTCTCTATTTGAGCATTCTTTTCAAGGATGCATGAAGAGTATTCATGTGGATGATCAGCTGGTGGATTTGCATGCAGTGGAGCAAGGCGAGCTGGGAAGCTTTGCCAATGTCACCATTGACATGTGTGCCATTATTGACAGGTAAGTTGTGGAGAGATCACCCATACTCTGATACACTGATACGTCCCTCATACTCTGAAAATATACAGTGATCCAGAAAAGATGGTCCTGAGACTGCCAGTGATCATGTCAAGGTGGCCCTAGCTTTTCACGAGTGGGAACAATGCTTAGATGATGGAGATGGCTTTAAATTGTAGACTGTGTAGGATGCAGTGGAAAGCAACTCCCAAATCTCCCCACTTACCAGCAGAGGAGGAGGTGAAAAGTTCTTGCAAGTCAAGCTTAGCTTATATGTCAATAATATGGTTGCCTTGAATAGAGGAAACTCCTCACACATTTTGTCTGTTTCTTAGATGACTGTGATGGAGACCTTTTTGCAACTAGAAGTTGTGGCTCCTGGCTTTGGCCCCTTCTGGCTTTGCTGTGTTCCTCAGAGAACTAAACCAGGTCCACAAGCTTGCACATCAGTGATGTAATAAATGTTCAAATTTAATTAAAATAATGCTTACTGGGTTTGTTTTTTTTCCAGTCTGAGAAGAGTAACTGAGAATTAGGGCAGCCTTTCACTTTGGCACTACCTTTTCAACCGCTTGCCTGTATTTATTTATGTTGCTTCTGATTAATGGTTTCTCTGTTGGCAAAAAAAGAGAAAATACTAGAAAAGACAGAAAGAACAAGTAGCCCAACTCCTGAATGCAGGCAGCTTGGCTTATCATGAAAATTACCTGTACATTAAAGCCATTGCAAGCCTTCTGGAAAGCTGAAAATGGCTTTTTCTAATAGTGCTCTGAAAGAAGCAAAGAGTACTAGATCATAGAACCCTAGAAAATTCAGGTAACAACCAACCACTGGAGTTTATGTCGCCCTCTAAATGCAGGGCCAACTTCAAAGCTACATCGGGTTACTCACGGCCACGTCCAGTTGAGCTTTGTGAATCTCAAGGATAGAAATTCTACTTGGTCAGTGATTTGGGCTATCATCAGCAAATATCTGCATAGTTATGGTAAAGAAATGCATGTACTTTTAATTTCCTACTTTAATTTAAGAGACTCTCAATGAGATATATGCTACTGTGAAAAAAACAAAATATAACGTATTGCTTTGGTCTTGCAAAATGCCTTCTCTTCCTGAAATGTAGACATCCATTTACACTAAATGAGTTGTTGTAGTTTGACCATGGCCAGCACCCTACCTTTACCTCTCTTCCTTCTCCTGAGGGATGGAAAGAAAAACAGAGGAAAGGGAAAAAGAATGGCAGATTAAGAAGTCAATTTAATAAGAAAAGGAAAAGCTGTACATGCAAGCAAAGCAAAAAGAGAAATCTGTTCACTACTTTGCATCAGTAAGCAGATGTCCAGCTGCTCTCTGGAAAGCAGGGCCTCAGCACATGTAGTGTTTGTTTTGGAAGAGAAACTCCATAACACTGAACATACTCCTTTCCTCTTCCATTCGCTGAATTTTTATTGCTGGGCACGATGTACAGTATGGGCTTTCCCAGGATGAATTTGGCTCAGCTACCCCAGCTATGTCCTTGTCTAACCTCTTACCCACCCCCTCCTCCTGGCCTTTAAGGGGAAGGCTGTGGAGAGAAGCCCTGGTGCTTCTGGACAAGTGCTGTCCAGCAGCAGCCAAACAGTGGTCTGTTTTTGTGTCAAAACCAGCATGGTTTTAGACACAGCTGGGAAACACAACACCCATGGGCTGCTGGGAAGAAGGTTAATTGAGAAATTCCATCCCAGCCAGACCCAGTATACCACTGTGGCAATCTCTGTTAAAGGACATGCTTTGTAGTGTACTGGTGAGTTGCTCTGGCATGTCAGGCCACTTAATATTGATTCTGCTCATGGACCTGTTGAAGGTTGAAGTCATAATGAGAAGAGCACGTGACAAGCTGCTGTCATAGGGATAAAGTCTGTTCTGTCTCCTCACATACATCTGAAATTAAAAAGAAATTCTGTGGTCAGTATTTGTCCGTTTGAATTACTTGGTTTTATTTTGAATATTTGGGTTTGGAAATGTAAACTGACTTGAAAGAAAGAATGTGAAGATACAACTAATTAAGTCTCTTCCTCCAATGGATAAATTTAAGCTTATGCAACAATTTGTATTGATCTCACTGATTGAACCCATTTATGCGAGGTTCTACTAAAATTAATTCCATTATTATAGGGAAGTTTATCAGAATTAAGGTTTTGAAATGTATTATAATGTAATTACAAGTAACTTACAATGTAAGTTAATTAGTATCAAAGCTCTATGATACATTTATGAAATACAAGACTTAAGGCTTCCTATACGTCAAGCAGCTTATTTTGGAAGTTAACTTCTTATAGAAGTTACTATTTAGAAGCTATTTCTTTTTATAACACATAATATACATTCAAATATTTCATATATTATGATGCCACATGCCACATAAAGGTTATGTATAGTGGCCTTTTATGATATGAAAATACTATTATTCTTTATATTTTTTTCTGTATTGTATATTAGGTTTATTGTATATATAAACGTCTGTATTCATAACAGAGTTTGGCATAAATAAGTGTTTTATCTATGCTTACGTATGTATGTTTTCTTCACATAAGAGAATATATTCTCACTCTATTTCTCTCTTCTATCACCTTGGATGCTGATACTATCCTCATAAAAATTAAAACTGTGTCTTACATTTATGGTTTTTAGGCACAGGAAGATTATGTTGCAAGCAGAGTAGCAATTTTATAGTAACAGGAAATTAGAATAGTATCAAAAAAGTTTCTTAGGATTGGCTTTATTTTTTTCAGTGATTGAGATGTAATCAAGTTTGTTGTTTTCCCATGATCAAGCTTATTTCTCCTTACTTTGCACTTTAGAACAAACCCTTTGGCTGAGTACTAACAACGCCAAGCTTTAGCTCTGACTGGATTTTCATGGCTGTCTTATTAACATCTGCAAATAAGAGTTTACAGGCACTTCTGCTACAATATGCCATTATATATAACATTTTTGGTGTGGCTTTCTTTCAAGGAATCCAAGTACCATGTGTGCTATATATCATCTCAATTTCACTTCCTTTGAAAGGGGAAGATACTTGTGGCTTGTCACAGTGGGATCCTCCTGCTTTTTTAAACTAGTTTGGATCTGAATCATAAAGGCTTCAGCCATCATCGTCAACATGGAAATTGCTTTCATAGCCACACTTCAGTAAAGACCCCCACTGGGCAAAAAGATAAGCTGTCACATTGAATTATTCTTAATGCAGGCTTCAGCCATTTGGTTCAGGGGATAAAAGGTGAAGTTGAAAATGGAGGCATTTTTCATCATTAGCCAGTGTGGTTAGTAAGGAGGGGAGAGTTTTCTCCATAAGAACATAACAAAAGGTACTGAGGGTTTATTGAGTTCTAAGTTGCACCTGCCTGAGGGTAACTGCTTCCAAAGTCCCAGGTTCTGCCAAGCTAAATGCTGGCCCGATACGGAAAAGGTTTCTGCATTTTGTTTCCAGCAGTTTGGAAAAATGTTAAAAGAATAGTCATGTTAGAGTATTACACTTGTACTTGAGAGATACAAGTGTTGAACCAGTGTCTTTTTATTTTGTCTTCCCTTCCTCACATGAGCATTTTTTTACTGCAAAGATTGCAAGCTGAGATCTAATTACAGGGGAACACCAAAGCTAAGGAACATTCTCTTTTTACCAGTGGTTAAATAGTATAAATGCATATAATTTCATGCAGGTATGTATAATTACAGGCAGTTAAAATGCTACTGAGAAAAAAAAATTATCTCTCTTTCTGTCTCTTAATTACCTTTAATTGCATTAGCAATGGAAGTTGCATGGTTGCCACAGTGATCCACATGCTGCATTGCTTGTGACAGCACAGGTCCATGTGTACCCTCTTTTACTTAACATTAACAGCCTAACTTGTTGTTCCAGTCCAGATGGTACTGTTGTATTTTCAGATTTCAGCACAGGACATTGAATGGGAATTATTACTCACAACTAATTTATCCCAGGAGTCGTGGAGAATTCTAAAGCTTCCCTGACTTTATTATGGCTAGAATTATGGATTTTAATCATGAAATCACAGTGAGGAAACACTGATTTCAAAATACAGTGTAATATCTGCCACTGGAAATTATACAGCATATAAGGCAATTTTAATGAAAATTTCTGTGTGCTATGTGAAAAAAATGGGGGGGAAATGAAAAATTTTCATGTAGCTGTTTCTGGTGGTTTACACATTTCTGGTGAATGTGTAAACTGTGATTCCCTCTGTAACACAGTGAGATGAATTAGATGCCAGTTTTTGAGAATAATTTCACATTAAAGATTAATTTAAGTAATCAGATAGTGAGGGAGAACATTTCTGGATGATTATTGGTTACCTGCTGTGGGGATACATTCTGTATGACAGAGTGCCATCATTTGGCTTTAATCCCATGGAGCCACATTCTGTAAACTATGGGGCTGCCAATTAAAATTTTAAATAATTCATCTAAATGACAAATCACAGCAAGCATATTGGTACATAAAGATGGCCACCTTAAAACTGGTAGCAAGACAAAATTTCTTTGGAGTTAAAAATCATAATTGCAGATAGTAATAAGTTCTTCATTTCTGGATCTTTACACAAACTTTAAATTTCTGCCCTTCCTCACTCTTCTTCCTCTCCCTCTGCCAGTTCAGTGATGAGACAGACAGACAGATATCATCCAGCAGTTCTCTGCATGAGGAGCAGATGATGTAAGAATGTCCTGGCTGGAAGCAAAACTTCTTTGCTGTTGAGTTATTTCCAACACAAATTCAGAAAAAGGAAGTAATGTAAGACCGGGAAAGGGCTGAAACTGTTCCATGGCTTCAGCCTGCAGATATTCCTGGCCACATGGCTGGCAGACATGCGCCCTCCATGCCTTCCTGCATGTGCCTTCTCCCTCTCCTCTTCTCCCCACATCACTTTGTAACCATACAAACATTTTTTATGTGGAAATGGAGGTGCAAGCTGCCTTTCAATGAGAAAGATTCAAGTGCATTTACATAATAATCCATCTCAGTCCAGAAAAGTGACTTTGTAGACAGAGATTATACCTCAGATGACAATGCTTTTAGTACTGTGGCACTTGTCCATTATGTACCAGAGTGTGACAACTGCCGTATTATTGACACAGATCAGTAGACAGCTTGCAGGTTACAAACTCTACAGAGCTAACCACAAAATAGAAATAGTCAAATTAGCTTTCTTTTTGAAGTATATCTTAGTTTTTTGCAATATTTTTTTTACCATGAAAAATCTCCATTCTCAAAAAAGGGGATGAAGGGAACATTGTAAAAATCGAGGACAAGAAAGCATGAGAAACATTAAAAATTGAATAAACTGGAATTTTTCATGTGTTAGCAAACCTGCCCTGCAGGCAGATGGAAATATTTGAATTACTTGCAGAATTTAACAGAGTCTATGCAGTACTTTGGTATCATTGAGAAATTGGCTGGACCTTTCAGCTGTCATTAGTTAGAATGGGACTCTCCAAGACAACCAAAGACAGAATAAAATGGTGATTAGATAATGGAAGATTCAAAAAAAAAAAAAAGAAAAAAGCAGCGCCAAAGGATGTAGTGGCACTGCATGGACAGAAGGCGAAAACCTGTGAGGTTCCCTGTGTGAAACAATATGACTAATGACCCAGACTGTTAAATAACTATATAGTATAATCGGTAACTCTTTAAGCAAGTTGGAATAGTTTGAGATGAAGATGGTTTGAATGCTATTTTATTCTTATGCCTTTGCCATGGTATTTTTTCACTTTATCCTATATTACACAGGTTACAATAGTCAATACCATTCTTATGAGACTCTTTCAAGTAACTGTGTGGATTGTACATCATCTTGTACGTGGATGCCTGAGCATTTTCTAATTTCAGAAAATCCTCAGTTGTTCTTTGTCTTGTATTTTGTCCTACATAAGCTCTGCACAGAGAGGGAAAAAAAAAACTTCTCTCATTTTAACTCTAAGGAATACTAATATCTTTGTTTATTATTATTATTTTAAAATGTAGGTTGCTGAAATAATTTTCTTGAGGAAGTGGGTTTATCGTTTGCTCATGATAAATACTTGTTCATGCTACAACAAGAGCTAAGTCAGTAAACAGGTGTACTGAGGAGGAGGAGGATGTAACACGGAGTTCTGGATAATTTGACAGATAATAGAGGTAGTCTCAAAACTGCAGGATTGTTTTCCTCCATGGCCTGAAAGAAAGGAGATAGCATGGGGTTTGTTCAATGCACCATTGCTGGCCAGCAGCTGTGCCCAGTGCGTGGTCACCAAGGGCAGGGACAGCACTCTGGGCCTCCTGGCACAGGGCTTGCCTTGGGGCCAGCATCCCAAAGGTCATCCCCTGAAGGATGCTGAGTGGAGGATGAGGCTGTGGCAAGTGGAATTGTGAATGAAGGACCCTGTCACTCTTGTGGCACAGTGCCACCATCCTGAAACACAGATGCCACAGTGCCCTTGAGCAAGATAAAAGGGAACATCCTCCCATCTCCCACTGCCATAGGTGGCCTGGAACCAGCCCAAATACATGAGAGAGAAGTCCTTAAGGAGCTGGTAGAATCACTTGAAACTAAGGGAGGAGAACTGGAGGCTGGACGAGGCTTCTGGAGGTGCTCCACTGCAAAACTAGCTCCTAGCAGGATCCACTTCAAAGCTCATCTGAGGGTCTGAAATCTTTTTTTCAGCTAGCGATGGATAGCGATGGCAACAGAAAGGAAATGCCTTAAGGAGCACTCCAGAACTGATTGTCCTCATATTCCATGTGGAACCAGGGGCAGCAGTCATAAGAAAGGAGGTGCAGAGATGTTGCAATTGATCACAGTGCTTTGGAGCCCCCCTTTGGAGCAGTGATACCCTGCCAGGTGCAGAAAGGATTCTTGCTCCCAAGGTGGATCAGGCCAAGGGCATTTGCTCATTCTTGGAAAGTCCTGACATGGATCCGGGTGGGGCAGCATAGAAGTTGGGCATCTCCTGGGAGGTGTGCCCGATGTGTGGATGAGGAGGCAGGTCTTGCTCATATGTTCAGGGAATAGCTGATTATCACTTATGGGGTCAGGAAGGGATTTTCCACTGGGGCAGACTGGCACTGGCCCTTGGTGGTCTTTTTTTGCCTTCCTCTGCAGTGCTGAGCATGTGACACAGGTCTCCCTGGCTGCTCTCGGCCAGGTTGCTGACTGCTGAAGACAGGCACGCCCTGTGTCGTGCCCTGCAGCACCTTTTGCCTTCTTCTGCAGCACTAAGCACAGCCCTCAGCCTCCTTTGGGCCATGTTGGTCAGGTGCCTGCTGCTCTCGTGCCTCCCATCTGGTGGCAGAAAGCTTTGTAGACTTCCAGGATGGGACTAGGGGTGGCCCCCAGGCATTGCTTCTTGTCCTCAGTGACACTGAGAACAGCCCTTGTCAGGGCCCCTCTGTGTCCCTGTGGCTCTGTTCCTGCCTGCTGCGCTTGTGCCTCCAAGGCACCACTCCAGCCCTGGCTCTTTCTGGCTCTCCCTCTTCCAGTCCCTTCCCCATCTTCACTGCTCTTCTTGGGATGCATTCAAGTACTTTAGCATCCTTTTTAAAGGGTGAGGACACAGTTACAGGGGTTCCTGTCATCAAGGCACATGCATCAAGGCATATGTTTACTAATCTGGTAAAATTAGCTGGGAAAGGATTTGAAGAAAAGTTGATAATAGTGGCAAACTTTTAAAACATTATTTAAATAATGTTACAAGTTGTTTTGGCAAAACCTCTGTGCTTTTTTGCTGTCTGCTACAACATTACTAATATAGGAACAGCTTAATCAAATGGAGTAATCTATAATTTATGAAAGTCGTGAGCAAAATCTTTGTGTGGAAATTAATTTCTTGTTTTTTCTTACATGCATTAGTTGGCTCAGGGGATTTGATTGAATATGCAGCTTGTATTACATTCATATGTAATTATTATTTTATTCTCATTCTTCTGTGGGGAGGATGATAGCACTGAGCAAACACCCACAAAGCTCTCTCTTGGACATGAAATTTATACTCTCACAAGAGTAGATGCTAAATATTTACCTGATCCCATAATAGAACTGTTGAAACTAACTCCCTGGTTACTCAACTGAGTTCTGAAGTCAAATTACTTTGATGGCTCTCTCAAGTTATTCATCACTTATTGCTCCTCATCAGTTCATAACTGAAAAAATTAATATATTATGCAGATTGCTTATTTATATGTGATTAAGATATCTTCTGGATGAGCAGTGCTGCCATTCTTAATGAAGCTGTCTCTATACATTCATTCTCAAAAATAAACAAAGCCAGATTGTTGTCTCAATTTTAAAGTTTACAAAAAATTTAACCAATGCAAAGAAGTTTCAGGAGCTGTCTGTATTACTAATAATCTTTAAATAAAACTAAACTTGCATCATCCTCTCATTTGTGTTTGCCAACTAACTATGAATCTTTCAGATATGAATATGAATACTTCTACTGTTTTTTCCCAGTAAAAGAAAATGGATAATCATAATCCAAACAAGTATACTGTCTGTCTGTGACTGACTGGAATAGATTTGATTATATTCTATAATTAGTCAACATGCTAATATTTGATAAGTATGACAGAAGTATGACATAATGCTGTTATAAGTAATAATGGCATATGCTCTAAATATTTTACAGATACTAGAAACGAAACTCTTGTAGACATTTTCTTTCTGTACAGTACAATTATGATTATGACCAGTTTTATGACTGCAGCTCTGAATTTGTAATCAGGTATCAAGCTATGAGTAAATTTAACCCATTCATTAGAAGTATGTTCATCTAGACAGCCAGTCCTGTTGGGTTACTAGAATTTCTACTGGATATATTACAAAGAAGTTAAACCATAGAGTAACCATTTCATAATCAGGCATTATCTTTCAGTAGTAAAAATTTTGGGCAAATGTCTGTCTTACTAAAATGTTGGGTTCATCTCTTGTTCATAAGGCAAGCAATAAAATCTCCAGAATAAGTAGTTAATCTTGTGTAAAACACTGCTGCAAATAAGTATAGCTATTTGTGGATGGAGTCTGACTTTTAGCAGAAATTGCCTTGCTGTACAGTTCCTGCTGGATGTACATTCAGGTTTTTTTTCAGGAATCGTTATAACTTTTAAATAAGCATATTAAACCCATGCAGAATATTCATACTGGTGAGAGCCTAAAGAAATAGAGTTATAAGTCTAATAGATTAAAAGTGGTCTTGTAGCAGTTATAGGTTGCGCTTTAAAACATGAAAGAAAAAGAGATAACTATGCCATCACTGGAAATCATTAGTAACAGTAATAATGTCTAGATATGTACATTAGACTTAATACCGTCTCTGTATCTCTCCAGCTTCCTTTTCTCAAAAAGAAATGCTTATTTCAGTATTTCTGCTAGCAGTGAGTGTTTGCTAGTGATTAGACTCTTTCAAAATATGACTGTCTATCCATTGAGGGAGGCGTTATTTCCTGTTCAATATCATATTTCTCCCAGGTACTAACTTCACAGATCTTTTGCAGAACAAGACAGTGCCACCCAAAACTAAAATAAATGTGATCAAATCGATTTCTGCTACTTGCACATTGGACAGAACAGGTTCACCTTACTTGTTTCATGCTTTTCTCTAGGCAGCAATATCAAATTCCTGAGTATTCCAGTATTTCTGTTGTGTTTATCTTCCTTTAAAGCAAATGCAGCTATAGAAAGGTTAAGGCTTAGATTCTTTACAGTATGTGCTAATGCTCCCTAAGCTTTGTGTCTCTCTGCCTGTGGGAATGGGATGGAGTAATGAGGGAGGGACTTGAATTCTGTGTAGCCTAAATAAGGAGACATAAGCATCGAAGAATGGGACTAACCACAGACAAAGTACTGAGCAAGGTTTTGAGATGAATGTAGGCAGAATTTTATGACTAAAAATATGTCAAATGAGAATATACATGTATGTCATAATGAGGGGAGAACAACATGCAGTCCTTGTATTGTACTTCAGCACGACATGATTAGTCGGAGAATGCAGAAGGGTTTCACAGCAAAGTGAGTGAAGAGAGGATCAGGTTTTCCCTTGCTTCTTATGTAAACTTTAGGTGGTGAAGCAGACAGATGGTGTTTTTCTGTATAAATTTCTCTGTAGGCACTTAAGTAATCTTGAGGCCACATGGTGGTTGACCAAGATGACACATAAACTTTGAGACTGACCACAGATTTGAACTCTGCCTCTCCAGTTCCACATCAAACTTATTTTCCAGTGAAATCAATCTTCCTTTCTGTATTTTGTTGAACAGATTTAAAGCTAATGCACAAAAAAGTTTATTATGCATTTTAGTGAGTCTGCAGATTTCCTTTGTGCATCAAATTAAAGGCAGGTGGCAATTCTTGATGAGAAACTGAGTTAAAACCTAACCAGATTTCTTCTAAGAAATTGGAAAGAATAAAACTCCTTGGAGAAATATATGTCAGATGCTACTTGCTTAATCCTTGATATCTTCCTGGAGGGACCGTTTAAATGAACTAACTCGTATAAGGTTTCAGTAGGCAGGTCTTCATTCATTCCCTGTAAATGTCACCAGTGGATGAGATTATATTAGCTGTTTTTAAAAAGAAGGGTGCAGAAAGGAAATGAATATTGAATAGAGATCTAGATTAGGAGACATATGAAGAGGATTGGGTTTCACCAGAAGGAAAATACTTAATCTGTGCTGTAAAAGTGTTCTATTTTTCTTGGTGTAATAAAAAAAAAAAATTAGAAAAACTTAAGGAGGAGTCTTACCTGAGTGATCCCAAAAGAAAGTAAGTAAAAAATTATTTTTACATTTAGAAGGATGCTTAATAGAATAATGCTTCGTTTAAAAGCGTAGAATAGGTATCTTTTATACTTACCATTTCTAAGACTTTTCAGCTGTGAATTATATCACAAAAAAGAAAACAAAAAAAGAAAAATCATAATTTTTATATAAATTCTATACTTGAATATTTGCGGCAAAATTTTCACTGGCACTTAGTTCTTGCAATTTCTGTTACATAAAATTCTCAGTTTTGAGGAATAAGATTACATTCTGTGGAACTTACTTTTAAAACAGTAATGAAAATAAATCTATGAAAATATGTTTATTCCTACCCAAGCCATTCTGTAATTCTATTCTTTAATTATCAGGCTATGGCTTGTGCTGTTGCATCAGAGGTCTTGAATTGTTAGTTAGGATAACATTCTGAAGAACCAGTAAAATGGGCCATTATGTTATTATGACAGACTAAGAAATTTAGACATTTTATGATGAATAAAGCTATATTAAATAATGTATGTAATGAGAGATATAAACAAGAGACTTATTTATTAGAAGATTCTCAGTGAAGCCGAAGCCAGTTTGATTGTTTAGCAACTCTGGAATTCCTCCCATGTGTGCTTATGTTTCCAAGTGAGTGTCTCCCTCTGTGATGGGACCCAGTTTGATGCTCAATATTCAGACTGGCAGCAGAAGAAGCAGCACAACATGCATCATGTCCTCCTTTCCATCTCAGCTGATCGTGGTAGGAGCAACAGGCACCAATTCTGTCTCAGAGAACACATCCAGATGGAAATGTCTGCCTGGTCAGGCTCTGTTAATTGGTTGTCCTTTGTTAGTTTCCTAATTATCTCCTAGGAGAATGTAGAAGCCCTGCAGAGGTATCTTTCAGGCCAGCTTCTGACCACAGCCTGTAAGCTGGACTTAACATTGCTAAATGTGGGTACCCTGTACTAGCAGCACACCAATTTTGTGAAATTTGTCATATTTATTTTAAAAAATGCATAAATTAAGAAAAGCAGAAGCCAAAGAAACCTGTGTAGATGGTTTACTAGGTTTAGGGCAAAGGAGAGAGATAAACTATCATAATCTACAACTAGAAAGTAGATTTCTTTTGATTTCTAGAAAAAACATACATATTATGCCTATGCATTTTACATTGGCAACAATTTTGGTGGTTTTTTTCAGTGGAATACTCATTAAATTTATACTTTTTTCTTATTAGAAACAATGCTGGGGAATAAGAAACTCAATGTTCCAGTGCCAATTAGTAAAACACTTTTCTGCTGGGGTAGTTGGAGAAGGGATTTTAATCCCGTAATATAAATAAGTGCTTAGAGATGAAAAACTTCATGTGTTTGTAATTATGCCTAGGATTTTAAAGCCTTTACAAATGCCTACAAGGGCTCTTAGATCAAGAATTTAAGCCAAACTGACATGATATAACAAAAGCAGACAGTTTCTCTAAGGTATTATAGACTTCAGACCTATGGAGATAATTTTGTGCCTTGGAAAACAATCTGATTCTTATTTCTTGAAAAGATAACTGTTGCTCGTACATTTGTTACATTTATCTCTTGCCATGGATTCTGCCAATAACATCTCTATTTTTCTGTCATTGTGATAAGTTTCATTGTTAAGAAAGACTTGTTAGAAGGCAGCAGTTAATTTGATTTCAACTTTCTGTTTTGGCACCAAATTGTTTCTCTATCAGCCAGAATTTTTTTAATCTAGGCAAAAGTTTTCATTGATCCTTCTTATAATTTTTCATGTCACAACATTGAGATTATTGTGATTAATCTGTATGACGCTGTATGGATTTCAGCGTTAGCTTTTGTAGATTTGTTCAGAGATTAATTCAAATAAGTTTGTAGAAGGATTTTTTTTGTTTATTTTTATCTTTTCATCCTTATTTTCTCACAGATTTTCACGGTCATTTCTAAGCCAACATTTTGAAATGTGAATCAGAAATATTGACTCAACTGTGATTGATAGATTAAGTACTGCTTACTATACTGTAATTGCAGGGGAAATGCTTTCAGAGTTTTTGAGCAGAACTAGTGCATAATATGTAATATAATATAGTTTGATTTTCAAAGTTTAAATCCTTAAATAGCCCCTGCATTAAACTTATTATATGGAAAGGGAAGATTTATTCCATATTGAAATGTCATGCAAAATTTTCTTAACTTTGTTCATTTCAGACAGTTAATGAGCAAGCAAACAAGAGAAATTAGTTCTAAATAAACAGAGGTCAATTCATCTGTGATATGAGTCAAATAACAATGCTATCTTACTCTCAGTGCTCATTTCACTCAGCCTCACCGTTTTTAAGAGCTTCTAATTTTTTCACTTAAAATGTTTGCGTCCTGTGTAAGGATGTTACTGATCCATCCTCCTGGATTTCTATTAAATGCTGGATTCCTTTCAGATCAAATTCCTACAGCTTAAGAGACTGAAAAGTTTTCTAGACATTTTAAAGCTGATGGTGCTAGTCAATTTGTACACAAGCACAAGGACAGTCTGCTGTACACCTTATCTATTAACTTCTTATTCTACAAAAGAAAGCTGGAAATTCGCTGTCAGTTTTAGTGAAGGTAGCTGTTATTTTCACTTGTCTTTTCACATTTCTAGTAAAAAAAAATTACCAACCTACAGAGAATTCTGGGGGAAAGAAGAAATTCAACTCCTATGATGTTTCTTTTCACTTCAACATGAAAGACAATATGTGCTCTTTTTCTCTTTGATATCGAGGGGTTGATCTGCCTTTTCAATAGAACAATTTCTGCAGTTTTTACAGTACTATACACCTTTGTTCTGTCTGACTGTTCCTCTGTGGCTGCTCAATAAACTCCAGCAAGACATTAACTTGGTGCTATTACACAAACTGACCTTCTCAAAATCATTACCTCAACAAACAAAATTATTCCTTTCTCAGATTCATCACTGTTCATTGTAGAATTTACTGATGTTTCATTCTCCTTTATCCTCTCTAAAGGTCTAGTTACCTTTTAAAATGATATTTTATACTAATACTATGATAAGATCTCTGCATGGTATGGTGCCCATTATATTAAATTTACTCATCTGAAGCATTGCTGGAGGTGCCATTAGCTATAATATTTGTTCTTTTATTAATATCTGATTCTTTGATTTAGGACCTCCACAAACAGTAACAAGTTTTTCAGCATACTCGCTTTCCTCAGGTGGCTTCTTATTTTCACTCAAGATCAATCATAGCATCAAAGGTTAACTACTCCAGTGTTTAGTCAAATAACCCCCCTGACATTTATTTTGCATGTTTAGTATTGACAGCACTTACTTGGGCTTGTCATGCCAATTTTTCATACTTTTACATTGGTGGTTTTCAGCATATTTCAACTGTTTAATGTTTCACTGGCCATATGACAATTAGTCAGAAAATGGCAGAAAATAAGTGATGACTTTTACTCTGTGGCTGTAACTCACTCTCCTTCATCTGCTTACATAGGAGAGACCTTGTGTTTATTTATGCAGTCTTAGTTTAGCTGTTCTGAAAAACCTTTATTTTATTGTTGTTGCCTCCTAGAAATGCTTTTATATCTGCCATATTGACTCTATCTTCCTTTCAAGTTTTTAGAATATATTCTTCTCCATCTCTCATGACTTAATGTTCTTCTCTCTCTGCTATTGCTTGTTATTTGACTGTGTAACTATTATTTATCTCTGTGGTACATTTCATAATGCAGTTTGTATGAAATGTGCTCTCCAAAGTGCAGTTGCATTGTATCACTTCATAAAAGTACACAGTAGTTTCAGTAGTTTTCTTTGAACAGTATAATTATGTTTTGAAAGAAGTAAAGTTCCTGATTTAAGTGTATAATGCTACTATTTGCTGTTAGAAATACATTTGAACACACAGAATTTTGTCCTTGAAAAATATACTTTCTCCTTTTTTAATGCCACCAGTCACTTTCATGTATTATTTAAACCTAACAGATGTATACCTATGGGCTCATTTGTTTTATCCTACCAAAGTACAAGCAGTAAAGGAAAATGCAGTTGCTAATCACTGTAATGTGAAATACTTTTTTAAAAGTCTGGGCCTCTGTTGGAATAGGTAATTTATTATCCTAGAATATGACAGAAAGGAAAAGGAAGAGAGAGAGAGAGAAAGAAAGGAGGAGAAAGTTTTTAGCTAAGAACTTGGGGAATGTGTAGAACTTTAAAAAGTGAAGCGTTTGCAGGTTTAAAAAGCAGAATTGGAACCTGTAAGCATTGCTTTACAATAGGTTTGAGGGGCTTGAACAGTGCTTTATCTTGTCATGGCAGAACTGCTACTGTTATTATAAAGTTTACTGGTTTTGCTGTAGAAAGTGACAGTGGGTTGTAGCTACTGAAATCTTAGGTCAGGATGAAGCGTAAATTAATTTAAAAATAGGAAACTAGATTTTTAAACTGGACAGACATATAAGCCACATAGTTGTTTAAATGGTTTAAGCATAAGCTAAATCCTTGGGGTGAAGGTGGAGTTGTAAACAGAAAAAAAAAAAAAAAAAGGTCCTTCTGCGTCAATGAATCCTATGTGATCAAAAACTATGCTTCTTTAAGTGAAGGGGGAAAACAATATAAACAAATACCAAAGCCAAATATTGCTCCTAGACCCCTACACAATTCCTAGGCTTTTATCAGGGAACGAGTTGCTTTGGTGCATGTCTAAAATAGCCTACTCTGTAAGCCCATGTTATTTCTACTACAGTTTTAATTGAGTAGAGCATATCGACAAATTGTGAGCTCTATATCAAAGAAGAAAGTACTTAGAAGTCCAGTGCTGATATTTGATGATAAGAAATCCGTCTTGTTTTTTTTTTTTTTTATGGAAGGAGCCTTTAGATCAACTTCTCCCTACTTCAAGAGTAGTTGATTGGTGGCAGAGGCTAAAAAGTGTTTTCTCTGTGTTGTTGAGTGTGCTTCTAAATGCTAGTTGGTTATATGATCGGTGGTCACAGAGTATTCATTAGCCATTTTCAGCTATTGTGGGAACGAATTCTAAATATTTTAATTTTATGGTAATTATAGAAAAATAGTAGGCTTGGGTCAGAAAAGTTTTAGAAGGAAACCCCTTTACCCAGAGAGAAGATGTAAAAGCCAGGTACACTAAGAGAAGCAATTTTTAAAATGATGTGGTTTTGCCTCCAGAATGACTGGCAGAAGTTAAAATAACACAACACTGATGTGCCAGAATTTCTACATAATACATGCTTGTCATGATTCTTGCCATAGCATTTCAGAAATACTGGATAAAAACACATGTTAATAGAAATACAGAAAAAACTACATCTAGGCTATGCATCTATATTCTTTTAGAGGTCCCAGATACTCTATATATTATAAAACAGGAACTCAAATATAAATGTCAGCTTGCGCTGAATAATGTTAATTTTCACAGTTTACTTCTACTTTGATGTTCAGAAGAGAGAAAAAACAACATTTTGGAGCATACTCATTACAGTCCATTCATCCTCTGGGTCATTAGTTTCCTCATGTTCTGATTATTCAGGCCTTTTGCTCTAATTCTTTTGAACTATAGTGGTGTAATGCATAAAGTAACACAAAATGCTCTCTACTAGAATTTACTGATGATACTACTCAATGGAAAAAAAATTATGACAAAAGTCTGTACTAAGGATGTATATAGGTATCTTCATGAGATCTTTGAATAAAACAAAAAAAAATTTTAATAAGGTGAAAAATAACCTACCTGCCATTAGCAGTTTTTAGTTCATAGCATTTTGGCTTTTAGGGCAATTATTCTTTCTTGCAGGTTTTGAGAACTGTGCATGGCTAATTATCAGAGCAAGCACTGTGCTATCCAGCAGTGTATTGGAATATTCATGCGATAGTCCCTTCTGTGTGTGTTTCTAAGGTTTTTAATCTGGACTTCAGAAACCCTGAGCAGGGGTACTATTAATTGAAGACTTTGTTTTTGCTAAATTTTCCAAGACATTTCTTGTTAGAATTATAGGCAAATTAAATCACTCTGTGGGAACCAAAGAAAGGATTGCCATGGATTATGGTCAGAACAACTCAGTAAAACCACTTAGCTGGAGCATCTTGCATTACAGAAAATAAATGGTTTTACTACATGAATACTTCATAAGTGATATCCTCTCCTGTTTAGCTTTTCTTTTCTTGGTTCTCTTTTTT
>VYXC01005862.1:64684-260353 GCA_013397175.1 Platysteira castanea
TTCATCTAATTATTTCAAGATATAGAAAGCTTCTAAATCTTCAGATAATTGCCCCCTAGTGGTTAATTTTCTCCTGAGTTAAAAGTATATATCTGATTTCGATCCTGAATTTGTCTAGCTTCAACTTGGAGCTTTCACTTCTCAGTACCAGTTTTCTACATAAATTAAAAAATAAAGTCCTCCTCAAAAATTTCTTCATTGTGTACACAAGAAGGCTCCGCGAATAAACAGGTGAATTTACTCAACTCATATAGTTCTTTCTAACCTTTTGCAATTCATCAATGTTATTTTTTTCTAAAAGTAAACTTGTAGCCCAGACATATGATTTTTTCCATTACTAGTGACAGAAATCATGATAGAGGCTTTGTGTTGACCTGAGAGTAGAGGGTCCCAGGGCAAGTCTGGGTTTGCCTTGGCCTGACCTATTTGCACCTTGGATAACAGTTGCCAGTGGTGCCTGCCCTGGATGGATTTCCTCTTGGTGAATTCCACAGACTGTGAAGCCCCCGTGTAACAGTAGCCCTCTGTGCCACTATGGATGGCTGTTGTGCAACTTTCAGCATTTAGGTTAGGAATAAAGAAAAAGGACTGTGGTAGGAAATGTATAAAAGTAGCCACAAGGGGCCCCAGTGCTGATGATGGAGCCTTGTCACCACAAACAGCAAACTTCTCCTAGCTAAGACCTTACCATAGCTGCCTTTTCCCCTGTTCTTCTCAAGTGAAACTGAAGCATCAGCCAGACAACCAGAACAGATGGGGGAAGGTGAGGAAAGTTATCAGGAAGAAGCATAACTACTAGGAAGTTCTGAGTTACAAATGTAATTTTATTATTCATAGATTTTTTTTCTCTATTAATTAGACAATTTGAATTATTATACTGTTAGCAGTAGCTGGACTGACATGTAATTTTTACCTCCACTTGCCAGATGTTTTCCTTCATGCTCATGTCAAGATTTTGAATGTAGTAGACAGAACCAGGAACAGGACTATAAGTAAAGGTCTCATTAATCCTATATGATTAAGCACATGATTTTCTTTTTATAGTCTTCTGTTATGTATATGGGACTCAATTTCTTTTCTTGCACAAAACATCAGTTTTCAAGGCTAGACTTCTCCATTGCTGGATTCCACAGTACTGTCCTTTCATCTAAAGATTTTATTCCAAGAACTTGCATTCAAGTGTATAGGAATGTAAATTAGCAATCTTCTCAGCTAATTTTTTTGGTGCTCTCGGGTACAATTTACCTCACCCTAAAAACTTTGAGAGGTCACTACAATAGTTGCTACTTCACATCACTGAAGCTGTTACTCAATAGAATATATTTTGTTATTGGTTTAGCAGGGGTGATTCTGTTTCTGTGTAAATAGTGAAGAATAACTGTAATTCAATAATTCACATTTTTCTGTATCATAGTTTTGTTTTACCCTTCTGATCTGGTGTCAGATGTTCAATACCATTAAGATTTCATTTACCACAGTATGTCTTCCCAAATTTGTAAAGAATAGCTTGTTTGTTTGTTTTCAATTGATGTCCCTAATTTCATATTAGTGCAGGTAATAAGTAACACAGCCTGTGCTCTCTCCCAACAATTTTGCAAGCATTCTGAGACTTCCCAGCACCATTTTTCTGTATTCCTTGGGAGTAACCTGTGGTGCAAGATGCAGACCCTCCTTTGCCTCTTACCCTAAATAATCTTGTAAATACTTGCTTGATACTTAGATGTGTTCATAATTTTCTTCCCAGTTTAGAATCAGGTCTTTTTAAGCCACAGTGTGTATTTAGCCACAGTGGTATTATATTATCAGTTGGGACAGTAAAGTCTTTGCTAGAAGCTCATGAAATTGTGCTATAATCACTCATACTTAAGAAAAATCATCAGTTTCAGCCCAGGGACCCATTCATCTTTCAACCTGCTGTCTTATGTAGGACTGCCTTGAGCAATGTGTTTCTGCTAGCAAGTTCTTATGTAGAATTCATAGGAATATTAAGGCTATTTTACCAATGGCAGCTTTAGACCTCCAGCATATGTCTTACAGGTTGATATATCACAAAATGACAGATTTTTTTCTACATATATATTATAGGTTTTGCAGCTTTGTATGGCACTGCTTTTTTCCAAAGCCTCAAGCAGTAGCTAAGCAAGATGCCTGTGGGTATTTTGAAAGTGCCTGTGGGTAGATAATGACAATTTTAATATCCACAAAACCCTGCTGAAACAGAAAGCAAAGGAAATGTACAATGGGATTTGTCCATATGAGTTAAACCAGTGGATGATCATTGCACTCTACATAACCTCAGAGCGGTGAAAACTGTTAAACATGTAGGTTACTACATATGTATTTTTTGAATGAAGTGATAATATGCTTCCTTACTTATAGTCCTAGGAAAAAAAAGGCAAATACTGTGAAAACAATAGTATCTTCCAATTTAATCTGTATTGGTATTCAGCTGTGAGCAAGAATTTTGATGTTATCAGTGACAAGATGTATTACATTATTCACATCTAGAGGAGTAGGATGGTAGCCTAGCAAGCAGCAAATTGCAGTGACAGAAAAAATTATATGCAATAAACAAAGAACAGGGGAATAACTGAGAATTAATGGGTTGCTTTGTCTCAACAAAAAAGTAAATTCAAGGAAGCTGAGATATGCTCAGTGAAATTCTGTCCTTGTTAACTTTGCTGAACTCAGGACTTCAGCCTGTTGCCCATTTTCTCTCTTATTAATTAGGTGTTATATTTTTTTCTTTTTCTTGTTCTATGAGAACTACATCCTGGTATGGGAGGCAAAATTGGATCTAAAGTAGCAAGTGTTATGCATAAGAAATTGTGATAAGATCCTTAAAAATTTCTTACTAAATATATCCATTTGAAGCAAAGTACATCCTGTAGAGGTTGGTGGATACAAAGCTATAGTTGTTAGCATATTTGCTTGTGAGGTTTTTCTCCATCTACATGAGAGCCTTTGTCAGCTTGCAGTGATCCTCAATAGCACTATTTTCAACATGGAAACATTTAGAAAACCTGATGATTGTCTTACTGAGTTTTCAATATACAAGTGATGGGAAGAGTTTATGTAACAGCCACTGATAGATAATGTGCTCTGGTATCGCTGTGGTGGAATCACTGTTCTCAGTTCTGAGTATGCCAAAATCTCCCTACCAGAAGTATTCTCATTGTATTCCCAGCCAATCCTGTGATCTGTAAAGACTGTCAGGGATCCAGTCATCCTCTGGACTGCTTGTCCTCTCAACCACCTCTTTCTTTGCTCTCAGATCTCCTCTTCTACAGATAGATACCTTAGCACTGACTGAGCTGCTTCCCAGCAAAATGCTGGAGTGGAGAGCAGGGCACAGAGACCCAGTCTTGTTCAGCAGGGAAGCGGTGAAGTCTTCTGAAGGAGACCTTTCAGCTCGTTACAGCACTGGGCACTCCAAGCACTGGGCACTCCATGTCAGCACTTTGGTATCTCCTAATTCAGCTATGACTCCACTGTCCCACTGCCCAGGGACTGCTGGATTTAATCTCCAGCCTGTCCTGCAAGCAGAGCTGGTGAAACTGGGCAACTTTTGCTTGAGAGCTGATGGTCTTTATGGATTTCTTTTTTGTATAGGCAACACTCTCCATCACCACTTTGTAGTTATCTCTGCAATGAGGAGTCCCACAGGTGAAGATAGTGATCTTCAAGTCCATGTTGGAGCTATCAGTTGGAAAAGAGAGGCTTAGGAATGTGGAAAACATTTCTGAAATCCAGCAGTCCTTTTTTCCCAAAAGCTTTGGAAGTGTCTTTATTGCTCATGGATTCTCATGAATGTCACGAAAGATTTAAACAAAATTGCCATCATTTATAGAAGTTGTCTTTCCAGGGTTTCTTAGTATGAATTACTACTTTTCCAGAGTAAGCAATAGAGCCTCGATAAGCATGTAATAATGTTCAGTTCAGACTGTTAACTTAAGAAAACACTTCCTTTAGGCAAACGAATTTTTCTGTTACTAGACTGGCACATATCCAGATTCTGTTTTGTTGATTACTGTGAAAGGTGTTCCTTCTGTTACATATTTCCACATTCAACCAAATTACTGTTGCTGATTTTGAGGTTCTCAAAGATGTCATCATAGTTTTCATATGGTCTCTGTGTAATTACTCCCATCTTCCATTAATTCATATGAATTGTAGCATGTCATGGTCTTTGCACAATAGCAAATTGTTCTAAATTTCATGAAATGTGATTAAAAACTCACATCCAGTCACTAGATAAGTGATGGTTTTTCAATTTAACCTACAAAATTAATGTATTTGTAGCTTATAGATAATGTGGTGTAGATACAGATAATATATTTGCAGTTTAATATATGTCATTTTCTCTTTACTTGTTGCAGGTGGTACTAGCAGGGAGATACTCCTTCTATGTGTTCCATCACTTTTGTTGCCCAAGGATTTTGGGGAGTAGTGTGATGTAAATGGCATCAGATATCAGAATTCAGAACTGTCATTTTTTGCTATAGTTAGATGAAGGTATTTACTTTTTGCCTTGTAAATAAAACTAGATTAGTGTTCAGTTATGATCCAAAATATTTGGAGCCAGATCCTTAGTTATATTTTAAGGGAATGTAGTTTAAAATTTTGTCAGTTACAGTAGAGTTTGATGGTGAGAAACAGTTACAAAAAACTTAGAACCCCTTCCCTTTGACTCCAACTCCTTCACTCCTCACCACCGAGCAGTATTCTGTCCTTTCTTAGATGCACTTTCCCCAGGGTCCCTGCCCATGGCTGAGTCCTGTGCTGGGGGCACTGGAGCTGGGGAAGCCTTGGCCTTTCCTCTCCTCATGGACACTGCAGAGCCAGCAGACCCCACTGCTGGCATCTGGACACCTGCAGTGGGTACAAAACGAGGGCCGGAATGCGTTCTGACATCCTGTGGAATACCCTGGGCTAATGCCTTTCGGGTCAGCAGTATAATCCAAGCATACATGAGGAGAAAAATCTTTCTTGTCTTGCTGGAAGTGTCTGAGACTGTGTGCCATGGGTGGAAACCTGTATTTTTTTAAGATCCTGTTCCTGGGGACTTAGATTGACTTGATAGCAGGCAGTGAGGGTAGGAAACAGGCAAGCAGGATGGCTGTAATTCATGAAAGATGAGTCAGTATGTATTTTTAAAGTAGACTTCAGTCTCTGCTATATTTTTACTACTTTTTTTCATCTGATTTCTGCTTACTTGAGAATCTGGGAAAAAAAATGTATTGATACACATACCTGAAAAGCTGGTTGGCAGAACTAAGTTACTGAATAGTAATACTAAGAAAAGCTTTAAAATCTTCCCCAAGAGAAAGATACTAGTCAAACTAGCATCAATAACAGTAAAAGCATGAATTAAAGCTCAAAAATCAAAATGAGGATTACCCCTTCATGATACAAATAAAAGCTAAACTACCCCACCTGAAATTCAAAACAAGGTTGGATAGCAATAATTAATTTCTGGTAGTACTTAAGAGTTGGCAAATGTCAAGAGGAAAATTAAAAACCAATCTTGACTTCATCTGATAGAAGAGTGTATGGCTTCTGTAGAAAATTTACAAAAGTTTTGTGGTGATAACTGCATTATTTTGTACAAACCCTTTGTGGTGCATTACTTTAGTGGTTTATCATCCTTCCCTGTCACTTGCAGTTTCTATCAGTTTCATTTGTATTCATGGAAAATGCTTGGGCAGGGGGTGGTAGACACTTTTTTCCTTTCCTTTTCTGATTTCTTTTGTTTTGTTTTGTTTTAATCACCTGTTCACAGAGCAATTCTTCTTGTTCCTATCTGACACAGTAAAGAAAATACAGCTAAAGGCAAGGGCATCAACCACCCTCTTGAAGGTCTCAGGTAAACTATTATTTATATGACTGCAGGGAGTCTGCTTCAAATTTCAAAGGGCAGAATAACCAAGCTGAGAAACATGCTTATGAAAATCCATCACCCATTAACCTTATCTGCTTTCCTGACACAGGGATGAAAAGGCTTACTGAAACCCCAGGAAGTGCTGTAGGAGAGCAGAGCTCTGTGATCCTAAGTAGTGGGTTTTGGCCTATATTGCTTCACTTTGGATGTTTCCTCTTTGGAAAAAAAAAAAGGAGTCATAAAAAGTTAAGATAACTATCACAAATTATGTTATTTAAAATAGTCTTCAAGGGTCAAGGTAGCATTTTTAAAAATTCTTGCAAATTTGCTCAAGTTTTCATGTGTACACAGTAAGCTTTCTTTCTAATGGAATAGTGGAATAGAATGGAATAGTGGCTGAGGGTACCTTTCCATCGTAAAAGTGTTGGTTGTCAGAAGCACTTAGATAATCTCAGAGGTGTTTTCCAATCTAACTGATTTTGTGATTCTGTGATTGTTTCTTTCCTGAAGATAGTTGTCAAAAGTAGCCTTTGTACAAAAGTTTATTGTGAACAAAGCACCACTTTCTCTAATTTTTGCTTGAAATTGAATTACAGCCTGATTTTTCTGAGATATCTTTCCACACTCTTTTCACAGTTGCTGCCACCAATCCTATTTAGAGGCCAGGTTTTAGTACTTTAGAAGTTAAACAGTGTGTGCACTGGTGATTACAAATGAATGCAGCACTTGCTAAAAGCAACCTGCAAAAGAATGGGTGGTTAACAACATTCTGAGGCCATTTGTTAGTCAAATCAAGCAGAAATAGTAACTCACTCAGTAATGTAGCCAGTTAATCTAATTAAATGTCTCTCAGCCCAGCATCTGTCTTTATAATGATCTTGGTGCTTTTAGGCAATAACTGCATCATGCTTTTATGTTTGAGTTAATGTTGATAACCTGTGGATGACATTTGTAATGTTGATGATAAAATATCCAGATTTCATCATCTTCATATTTACTGAAATAAAGGTATGCAATCCTCTAGCCATTCCTCCTCTATGATTTAAAATTTACATGTGTCAAATCTGTACTGTACAATCTCTCCTCTTATATCCAGCCTAATATGTGTTCATAGATGAGAAATATATGATGTATATATTCTGTTTCATGCAAATTATTAAAGTGGTAAAATCTACCTCATCTCATGATATGCACAACTTCCCATTTTTATTTCTAAATCTGCTTTAAATGGTAGCTACTCTTTTTTTGATCCACCCTCAGGCTAGTATACACTGTCCATATAAAAGGCCTTCGATAACATCTAAAAGTTTTAAAATCTTAAAATTTTAAATGCAGAAGTAATTTTTATCCCTGCTAATCCTGAGCACTCACTAACTAATCCTAGGTACTCACTAACATTTAGTCATTTTCAGTGACTAAAATTTCTGAGACTGCTTTAGATGAGAAAATGCAAATTTCTTATAAACAATTGACCTCTTTCATCATTTTTCAGACAGATGGTTTATAGTAATAGAGTGTATTTTCCTTTCTCAAGTCATTCACTGTAACATTTTTTCCCCAAAAGTTTCCTGCAATTCCCTCTCCACATTTCCATTCTAATCTATTACCAGCTTGGTCCAGTGAGATGTGTTTTCATACCAAATCTGATAATTTCTTTTAGGTAACCAGATCTGCCAGGTATCTTCCTTTTGTACTTTTACAAAAGTTTCTGTAGAGCATATAGCTAAGAAAGTGATTCAGAGACTGCTGCTCTAAATTGCCCTTGTCTTATACTCTTCCGTGAATATGGGGCAATTGAAGGTTGTGTAAGAGGCAGCAAAAGCTACAGGCTGAAGGATATAGCATATTGTATTGACACTATTTTCGTCAAGGCCTTTTGTTCTTTCTCTATCAAATATGAAGAGTTAGAAGTTTATTTTCAGCCTCATTGGCATGGTAGCTTTCTCCAACCTTATAAACTCGAGGGAGTTTTTTTATTCCCTTCACCCTTGTAGTTCCTGTGACTAAGATGTCTCCTCCACCACTGTAGCAACACCTTCAGGGAGTTGTGCCTGGTTCCTGCTCATTCTTGGTTCACATTCCTGTGGTGAGAAGAATGTACAGGGTTTTATTGTTCCTTTTTCATGACAAAAGTCAAATCAGTGTGAAGAGAAGTTAAGGTACAAACAATACACAAGATTGCTCTGTTTCCAAAGGAAAACCCTCATTGTACTTGTGAAAAAATGAACTAAATGCCAGATTGGGGTGTAGAACATATAAAGAATGAAGCAATTTTCACATATTTAAACTAAGATGGTTGTTCTGTTAAGAACAGGAGATTTTGAAAGCATTTCAGCGCCATAAAAACTTTATGAAATTTCTAGTAAATGTAAGTATTTAATGAGCCATACATCTCTCAAACCTATGTTCTATGGGTTTCTTTGAAGACGGCAATAGTTAATAATGATAAACAGAGTTAAAAATGAAATCTGGGTGTGAGAATGTTTTTCTATGTTTTGAATCTGAACGCCACAATGAATGTAATTGCACAGTAAAAGATTTGCTGAGGCAGCCATCATCTCAGTAACAGATCTGCTTCTACATGTTTAAGGTGTAATTAAAACACATATATCCCTCAGACAGGGTAAAAAATAACCAGAAACCTGTATTTGTTGGTCTTGAATTGAACTAGCAATCAATTATATGTTTGACCAATGAAAAATGTCATATATTGTGACCTGAATTTTGTTACACTGAATTCTGGCAATTTTCTAAAAGGAATGTGTTTCAAAGGTTATGCCAACCAACAGTAAAGAAGGTTGTAATAATAGGCTACAAGAGATAAAAGGAAAGACATCAGCCACTATCATAGTGTGCTTTTTCTAAATGAAGTGAAAACTTCTACTGAAACCAGTGTTATAATGAGAGTGGAGCAGAAATGTGTGCACGGAATACAAGGAGGTTAAGTCTAATTCTTAGGTAAATGGAGTTCAACCCTTAAAAATAAGTGGTTTTTTCCTGTGCTTGAAATGCATCAGAAAGCTTACATAGCACAGTCAATGCATTGGTGGAGCAAGCAAAGCCCTGCACAAACATCAGGGTCAAGTGCAGCCTCTCACCTCTCACTGCCCTCCGTGGTTTGGCCGCCTGGGCTCAGGGTCAGTTTTTGGTGCAGCTGCCTGTCCTTGTACCAGAGCAGTGTGTGGAGAGCATTGTAAGAAAAAGGTATGAGAAGCGATGGCTTCTCCTCCTCTTTGTTTTTAGGCTTCTCATCTCATCTTTGAGTTACACTGCAGCTGGGCCAGTGTCTGGCAATGTGCCTCACTAATTCAAGCCCTGACCCACTGATTTCATCTTCTGGCTTGATCTGCTACCTGCCTTATTGCCAGACTGGCTGATGGTGCAGAGCAGCAGACGGCCATGGCTCATCTTGCTTGGTATTGCAGGACTTATCAGTGAGTTTCATGCCCTGCCTGCCTGGATTCACTCTAACTTCCCAGGAGCTCTTCCCTTACAGAGCAGCCCAGTCTTGCTGCTCCCTGGTAATAGCTTTCTAAAAAGAGCACAGTCAAAACCAGATGAAAACCGCATCAGTCGTCAAGTCTCATGGTATCCACCAGACACCTAGGGAAAACATTCGAGAACAGGTAATTGCAGGATAGTATTTTCTTGGTCTACTTTCCAAACATCAGTAGTTTAAGAAATTCTTTGCAGAGAGGCTGCACTCATGTTTATCTTGCCTGTAGTTTTTCCACTCTGTTTTGAACTCTCTTCTACTCTATATTCCCCTGCCTTTCCCTGAAACCCAAAGGTAGTGATCTCTATAGTGGGAAAAAATGAGAAAGGACCTTTTTTTTGTCTTGGCCCTGCTATCTGGTGGTGGTAGTGAATTAATTTTAGCTCTGTACTGCAAGAACAATGCCTACCCATTACTGGTGCCAGTTTACCACACCATTAAAAGCTTGTATTGTACTGCTCCTTAGCTGTCCTCTTCCAAGACTGTGTTAGTGTCTTATTCCTTGAGATGAGGTAGGAAGAAATAAATGCTGTGTTCAAACATGAGGGGAAAAGCACATCTGTAGTGGCAAATGTTACTTTCAAAATCTTTGATTCTTACTTCATTCTATAATAATTCTTAGCATTCTGCTTGCCTTTTTTGTCTGCTTATTAACGTCGAGCTGCTACCTGCAGCAGATTTTCCAAGAAAACTTTCCAAGGGAATAACTGAGTTGTTGCCCTTTATTGTGTAGTCATACAGCTGTGCTTTTTTCAGAAGCCTTTTAGCACTTGATTAACTTCTCCCACTTACAAAACACGTTCTTCCATTCTATGCAAATTCTACTTATAATTTTCAAGCAAATCCACTTGACAGCATGTTGAAATTAGCTCTATTTCAGAGAAATAGCAAATCGCTTGCGGGGTTTAATATTAAAGGAGAAGTGGGCCATTCAGGCATAAATCAGAGAAATCAATTACACCTAGGACTCATGTCATTTCAAACTTCAGGAGAACAGTGGTTTAGTCATTGCACTGAGAGTGTGAACTTCACTGATAAGGAGGTTTCCTATGTTCCCAACAGAATTCCATAGTTTTTTTCTTAAACACTTCCACTGGTTTTTTTCATATAAAGACAATTTTTTGTTTGTTTGTCCCTAAGTTTCATCTCCTAGTTTCTTCATGTGTGCTGAAATCTGGGGAAGTCAGGGACTGTATTTATAAGAGAAGATATGAAGGTAATTGTTTTGCATTATCCCTTATTCATTTGCTCATTAAATAGGAGGATGTCAGGATATATCACTGAGAAAACCTTTTAGGCAGAAGAAATGGTCCTGTCCTCTAAAATGGGAGATATTTATTTACTCTAGAATTGGCCTCAAAATTTTCCTGTCAATTTTCAGGGCCAAGGTCCAGCTGATATATAGTAGGAAACAACTCCCGAGCAGGACTCTGAAGATTTGAATGAAAGAGCATAAAATTTAGCTAGAGGTAATGCCATCTGTTGTCCTGGTATTGGTTCCTGCAATACCATCCAAATCCATTGGGATCTAGTCACTATCCTTCCAGCAAACGAAAAGATAAACCCTTCGTGATGAGAGAAATGGGGCAGCCACAAGAGCTATGCTATGTTGTCCTCTGGCTAACTGGCTTCCTAAAGCTGGGGCCGGGTGAAGGACTGATTGTGTATGTGTTGCTTTTGCTTTTGCTTCCTTAGTCCAACTGAACGAAACAGCCTCCAGGAGAGAACTTATTTGAGGTTACTCCTCTGTATGGGGTCTTTTATATGGTACAGTTTTAAGATGTCCCTGAAAGAGCCCCACCACATAATGGTTTGTTTTACAGTTAAAAAAAAAAAAAGAAAGAAAAATTAAGGAGGCAGTTTAATTCTCCCCGTTAAGTAAAGCACTTAGCATGATTTCGCTTGCTTAAGGTAATTATAGGCATGGTGCCTATTCAGCTTCTTGCTTCTTTTGAAAGGCTAGAAATTAATGCAATGATAAAAATGTACTGCAGTTATATATGATGGGGAGTTAATGCAGAATCCTCTAGTACATTTTCACATTTTTCAAATTCTATGGCTAGCTCTCAACCTTCCATTCCAATGCCTTATCCTATATCTAGCAAATGTTGCAAAGGGGTTGTTGTAACTAAAAATGTTCATAATGTGATGTGGTCTTAGGATACTCATCTATCTCTGCTCACTATATTCTATGTGGTGTGCTCTAATGTAAGTCTCAATTTTTCTTCAAAGCAAAGGGTAGCCAGGTGAGTTCTTCCTTTCTCCTGAAAGGAAGAACTGAAGAGAGAAAAGAGGAGACCTGATTTTTTGTGTGTGAAGCTATTCCTATTGCTATGCACAAAAAAGGGACTCTGCCTTACATTAAGAGATAACTTGGTGAACTAGATTTATATATTGCTTTTAAGAAGCTAACCAAGATGTAGTGTACCAAGATGTAAATCTTTCTGTGTAAAAAAAGGCAGGGGAGGATAAAGGAGGAGGGAGGAGCAGGTGCAGGTGGCAAAAGGCTTAAAATGTACCAAAGCCATCATCAGAGTGTCTTCAAATAAAGGGGGGGAAAAAAAAGATTATTCTGGATCTACTAATTTCTCAAAGGTGAATTTAACCTTTTATGTTTATATAACAAGGTTTCCCCTTTTAGCTGTGGATTTTTCTATTTAAAACTCTACTGTTGAAATAAAAATCAGGTTATATGTGAGTGCTACATACTAGGAAGTGAAAAGAAGAGAAACCTAACCCTTTCAGAGGTAGTCGGGAAGTGTTTGCACAGTCAGTATCTAGAAGACATCAGGTACCTATATAAGGGTTACAGATCTTATTGCAGACTCCATCTTTTAAATGCTTAGTTTGAACACTTGCACCCAGGATACCTTCCTGGAGAGCCCCACAGGATCAGGCTACTGCAGCAGCAGTACCAGAATGGCCAGTGGGCATCCTATGGCTCCTAAGCCTGTTCCTAGTTGTAGATGGAAATAAAACTATGAATTAGGTTACAGTACTAAATTTCATTAGAACATATTTGAGAGTTGATGTGAGATCCTTTGACACCAGCTACACTTCAAGATTTTGTTGCAAGTGTTGTGCTGTAAGAAGTTTCCAGAAGATGGCAGAAATTAAAATGTATTAGGACATAGGAGTAACAAATTATGACAGCCCAAGAAGAGGTCAGAACGAGGCACTGACATTTTAAAGCATATGTTCACATATTTTGAATGTTTCTTCTGAGTAATAAAACTGAGATACTTATCCCTGCTGGCTGCTAATGATCTTGCTGTATTTTTTCATGAGGATAGCATAATGAACCCATGTGTCCCAACTTCAGTAACTCTTACCTATCATTCTTATTTCCCCATGTGCATTTCAGTTGCTTGGAGCATTTTTTGTGGTTTTGGCTTCTTTATCTGTAGTTTTCTTTGCAGGTAAAATTAATTATGCATCCTGGGCTTTACTATGCAGTCAAAACTTGACAGCACATGCTACATTGTTTTCATTCAATTAAATCCCACTGAGAGCCTTGGTGCAAGCCATGTGACCTCATGTTTCACTGTTGGGTAACCGAATGATTCTCAAATACTAAGCTTTTATGGCCGTACCATACTTCTAATCTAGCAGGAATCCTAATCCACATGAGGCGCATACATTGCAAAAGGCTCACAAATTTTGTTAGCATGGAAGACCCTCACCTGAGTGTCTCCCAGGATTAAAAAGTAAAGAAAAAACTTCTTTTCCAACCTATGAGGAAAATAACTACAGGTCTTACTAAGTTTTAAAAGTCATATGTAGATTTATTTGTGGAAATAAACAGCAAGGGCAATAAAGTACCTAAACAGCAAAAGGAAGACTAAGGAAAATGTAGGCCTACTGCTTCCCTAATGGGGAAGGAAAATGAGGGACAAGTAACATGGAACAGGCTGAGGTACTGAACACTTTTTTTCCCTTAGTCTTAGCCAGTAAAACTGGGCTTCAGGAGTCTGAGGCCGCTTGGACCACAGACCTGGAATATGCAAAACTTACTCTTAGTGGAGAAAGACCAGGTTTAGGAAGCACTTCCAACAAGATGGACATACATAAGTCCATGGAGCCTGATGGGTTTGTACCCACAAATGCTGAGGGAATGGGCTGATACCTTTGCAAGGCCAACATCAATCACCTTTGAAAAGTTGTGGCAACTGGGAGATGTTCCAGAAGACTGGAAGACAGCAAATTCCCCTCCTATCTTCAAGAAAAACAAGAAAAAAATCCATGAGAATACAGGCTGGTGAGCCTCATCTTAGTGCCTGGGAAGGAACAATTTCTAACACAGGAAGAACACAAGGTGTATTGGGGGTAGGCAGTATGGATTTATGAAGAGGAATTCGGGGACAATCAACTTAAATCCTCCTACAATAGGGTGATTGGCTTGGTGGACAAGGAGGTGGGGGCATTGGATGTTCTTTACCCTGCCTTCAGTAAAGCATTTGACACTGTGTCCCATGTCATCCTCACAGATGAGCTGACAAAGTGCATTTGGTGAGCGGATAGTGAGGCTGGTTCAAAACCAGTTGAAGGGCTGGGCCCAGATGGCTGTGATCAGTGGCACAAAGTCCAGTTGAAGGCAAGTGGCTAGTGAGACTTGATTGATACCCCAGGCATCAATAGTGAAGCCAATACTGTATAATATTTTCCTTAATGACCTGGATGCTGGAACAAAGTGTACCCTGAGCAGCTTTGCAGATGGTACATGACTGGGAGGAGTGGCTGACACAACAGAGTGTTCTACTGACATCAGGAGGAACATGAGAATGCTGGAGAAAGGACAGGATCCTCATGCAGTTCAACAAAGATCACTGAAAACTCCTGAACCTGGGGTAAATTACCCCACATACCAGTACAAGCTGGGGGCTGACCACCTGGAAAGCAGCTTGGCAGAAAAGGCCCTGGTGGTTCTGGTGCATACCAAGCTGACCATGAACCAACAGTGTATGCTTTGTGGCAACAAGTGTATGCACTGTGGCAAAGTAAGCCAGCAATGTCCTGGGGTGCATTAGGAAGAGCATTGCCAGAAGGAATGAGGGAGGTGACCCCACCCCTCTACTCAACCCTAATGAAGCCGCACCTGGAGTGCTGCGTCCATTTTTAGTTCCCAGTACAAGAGACAGAGAAATGGACGTATTGGAGAGAGTCCAGAAAAAGCACCACTCATGTGTTTAAGGGACTGGAACATCTCTCCTGTGAGGAGATTCTGAGAGAGCTTGAACTGTTCAGCCTGGAGAAAGGAAAACTTGCAGCAGGTGGGATAAGAAAGTTCTTTTAGAGCAGAATTCTCTTTGCTCGTCATTTTCATCATCACATACGCACTAGTATTCTTTCTCCTTTTCTTGTGTGACAAACTTACTTTCCTACATCACAGATTTTTTAATTTAAACTTGATAATACCTATTTTTTTTATGATTTAATGACTCCTTCTTCAGAATTCTAGGAATCCGTTTTTGTCAACTTGAGCTTCTGATTTTGATTATTGTTTGTAGCCCACGTATTCTATCTATGAGGACTGTCATTATCTTATAAACCACACTCAGTTTTGCACAGAAACTGGTAGCATTTTGTCCTGTTTCACTATAATTCAGGGACAGCTTATTTGTATAACACCGCTATTTATAATATATATTGCTTAGAAATAATTTATCTTTGTAGCTGAGCAAATTGCAGTATAATTTCACTGCTCTTGCACAGACCTTTCTCTTGTTTATAACAGTGATTTCTGAGTTACAATCTCTCCAATATAAATAATGCATTAGTTCATCATTTAAATGTGACCTATCTTTGCAAGACTGGTGACTCACTATAAAGATCTTTTTGAGTAGCTTCAAAACTTCAAGCAGATTTTGGTAGCTGATTTATCTCTTCTGATCTGTAACATGTTGTGAAGGTTTAGCTTTTATATGTTTGACAGTGCTATGAGGACCAAAACTAAGAGTCCCTTAGTATGAAAGGAAGTGGCTCACCAGAGAATCAGACTAACATGGGCTCTGCTAGAATATCATGCTCTAAAATCAGGAGCCTGGCACTGTAGTTACCAGATAGGTTTTCTTTTGGTGGAAAAGATGATTGACAAGTTTATTTCCACTTCTGTAGTCGTGGTGGTATTGATCCTTACAGTTTCTAAAGTATCAAGATTTAAACCTCATTGCTGGAATAAACATCTAAAAACGTAGAATTAAAACCTTTGCAGGGGCAAAGGAAAAGAGCTGCACATTTCTTAAAACTGTGTTTGTTATCAAATAACACCAGTAAGGTCACTCTAATTCTCTGCTGTCATTAAATAGATATTTTTCCCAGAGACCAAACTGCACAACGAGACAAGTAAGAGGAAGCTACATCCATTGCATCCTATTAATACCACTTAAGAGCTCTAAATGAGACAGTGGACCCATGTATCCAGTGAACATGTATCCAATAACACTTTCTGGTTTGAAGGAAAGAACTTGCATCCATCTTTGCCCCAAACAGACAAGTGTGAAAGAAAAGAGGAAGAAGACCAGTGAAAGATGAGATAAATTTAGTGTAAACCCTGACTTTTTTTGAAGCTTTCTGGACCCTTAATTTTTAGCACAATGTAAATCCAATAAATCCAGGGCTTTTACTTGAGGGCTGTCAAATTACCTGCATACTGGCCCGACAAGCCCTCATGAAGAACCAAAAGATATTCTGTGGGCTACACTCTATTTATTCTATCCCAAACATTCACACTTCAAATTTTAGCTCTACATCTATATATGAAATGGGAAGACAAAGAATTATGTTTCCACATAATGGCATTATTTCTAATTGCATCTACTTTTTTGTTTATCGGACATACATGAACTTGGTATTTGTGCAGTAACTGTATACAGGTGAAATTTTGTCAAAGCCTAAATAATACAAAATTTCTTCTCACTGAGCAGTTAAACATATTCTTCAGCATTTGTCTAGAAAAATATCTCTTTGAATGTATCAAGTAGCACAGTCACAGTGTAACTCTGTTGAGAGCATATGAAGTGGTATTCCTCAGTAAAAGAAATACACATCTAGCAATCTTGAATTTTCTCCCCTTTCAGATAATTCCCATACCATTTTTAAAATTCTCAATAAAAAATTAATTATTATGCTTTACACACCATCAAGATCAGTAGAATTATGTTTTCCAAGTTTTGTAGTGTTAGTGGCAATTTTAGCTTGACCCTGTTGCCATTAAACAGTACTATAGAATACAAATAAGAGAGAACGGTTGTTCGCTTTTCATATAACTTGAAGAAACACATTGTATATTTAAAGTATTAGGATGGAAGTCACTATTCACAAATAAACAGCTAAGACTTTTAAGAGTCTTTCCATTTTTAGGGAAAAAGTCAGAAAATCTTTTAAGTTTTTAGAGTAAGTTAATTGTGAGTATCACTAGTAGTACTTTGAAAATGTGATTGTATTGTTTGGCAAGTTTGATGTGGCATCTGATAGACTGAAAAAGAAAGTCACATGGACTACCACTTTCACAGCTGATTCACTTTCTATTCCTATTTTTTGTTTTGAAGTATTAGAGAAATAATAATATGTAGTTATTAAATGTTAGTTTATTGTATTTCTGAGCTGAGGCTTTAAATTTCTTATCCATTGGTGGTCTCAGTTAAACTATGAATTCTTCTTAACTGGGTTTCACACAGCTTGGTCAAATCCCTGATTTGTAAGGTGAAGAGCCATCCACCAAAAATCACAAGTCTAAGTCACTATGGAAGTCTAAGAATTAAGAACAGACTGTTTAGCAGATCTTAATTCATCTGATTCTATTTTAAATATAGTTCATTTCATAATTTTACACGGTAAAATATAAAGAATGGCTTCACCATGCCACTGCATGCAAGTACTTTGTATAGCCTTGAGTCCAGTGCTCCACATATGAACACTGGAGAGAAAATAAAAATATCTTCATATGAAACACTGAAATGTACAACTGCTACAGTGATCAAGGAAGAGAATAAGAATTTTTTTTTCCAAAATTGGAACATTTCCTTTTGCTTTTGACTGTTTTCTGAGTTATCTTTTTAGAAAAGAAGACATGTTTTCTCTATTTGTCTTTTTAGCTTTGCTTTGGAGGGCAGGATGCATGTCCTTCTCTATCAACAAACAGGAACCACAGATGCCTACCAGGGAACCTGTCTCAGAAATCATGTTCTAGCAAAGCTTTACAGAGTGACTGTGGATTCCACAAGAGGCTTCCAAAACTTTATTGATTTATTTCTGTTGGACTAATTCACATGAACTCTAGTTTAATTTCTCCAGATCAGATTTGTAAATGCTGAATCATGGGTTTTGCTTTATTTCTTGATCCAGAAACATTTCTTCTAACTACAGCAGAATGTTAGTACAAAGGCTACAACCTAATCATTAGCACTGTAAGGCTTACTTGTTCCTTTACTGCAAGGATTTAATTAAATTATACATATCTGACGTGTATAATCAATACCTGACACCCTGTAGATGCAAACATTCAATGACATTGATAAAATTTTGGGTTCCATAGAGGTTTTTATGATATTATTCAGGATTATTTTTCTGACCAGAAATATTCATAGCAGTAAAAGGTAGAAAGAAGAGATGTGCATCTGAGGGTAAAGCAGACCTAAAATAACATACCAAGTTGGCTGGTATTGTAGGTAAAGTGGGGAAAAAAGAGTCATGTGCTTGCCTGTGATTCCTGACCAGAGGTTACTGTAACTGGGGATTTTTGTTATGGCTCACCATATTTATTATTTTGTGAGTACAGGGCAGCATAGTCATGACTGAACATCTGGGGTACCCCTTCTCTGCATCAATCACTCCTACATTATCTGTTATACGCAGAACTTTCAGAAAAGACAGAAGAGCTTCAAAGCTCTTGATGTCAGCAATATTCAGTAAGAAAAGACTTGACCAGAGGATGATGTTGCTTCAGCATTTCTTGCCAATCCCTCATATAACAAGGAGATGAAGCAGTAGGAATTGCTGACGTGTTTTTAACATGCTAAAGTTAAGGGATGAGCACTAACTAAACAAAGCAAAGTTTTAGGAGAAAAATGTATATCATATAGCTGGCATTTTGAAATAGTTAAACAATGGAAAGATATATAATTTTTGCAGCAGTGGCCATGGTTCCATTCTTCTGTTGTACATATGGCACCACATCTCTTTGGATATAAGGTAAATAGAAGGCCTTAGCCGATTTCCATGAATCAGTAAAAATACCTTGAGCTTAAAGAGAATAAGCATCAAAAAGAGAGACAATTAGATCTTTTTCAGTGCCAGTATGCAAGTGCAAGTATCTTGACATGATGAGTTGATTATATTGTTTCATGCTTCCCAAAACAGTAATTTTATTGGCACTTGAGGTTGCAGTAGTTCATCTCTCTCCTGTCCTTGGAGTCTGTGTTGTTTCCTTATTGTCTTGCTTTGAGCAGCTCTCCAATTTCTGTTTTTCAAGTAGTTTGAAATACTTTCCCCAACAGTGCTCACATCTGTGATTAAACTTTTTTTTTCACTTTTTTTCTTCTCCCTCAGATGTTTTGTCTTCTACATACAGTGTCTCTCTCTATTTGCTTTTTATTTTTCAGTTTAAATTCCTTTCTTAGCACTGATGCAGCCAATGGTGCACAACCAGTTTAGATTGCTCCCATATCAGATCTACTGAATTTCAGGCTAACTTCTTATTCCCAGTTCAGCTGTCAGTGCATCTATCAAAGCTGCAGAGGTTCTTTCAGTGGTTTTCTTGCATACTGCCCCACTCAACGCCTCCAACCCCTTTTTCCCTCAGGAAAATATTTGGAAGTATACTTTCAATTTGAAACAGGGGGTTGGAAGGTGTTATTACTTGGCTTGGTATAGTCCCATCCATATAGTATATTTTACATCACATTTCAAAATGAAAAGATATTTTAAACTAAAAAAGACACTCTTCATTTTGAACATGTCAAATGACATGTTTCAAGAACTTCAACATGTTTTCAAACATTTTTCAAGTTGAGATATTAATCAAATCTGGCCCTTTCCTCTGAAGAATCTGTTTCAAGAAGTGTCAAAGATTTAATGACAAAATGTCTGGAAAGCAAAAGCAAAATATTGTGTAGGGATTTTTCCTTATTTTTCTCTTCTGTTTAAAGAAAAACCTCTAAAACTATTTACCAGCCTGTCCTTACTGTCCTGGAATACTAAGTACATGAACTACTTCAGAACCAATGCTGGCAGTATGCTACTAGTTATTTCCATTCTGGCTTATGCTTTGTTTGCTGAATTTGGAGTAAAATTTTGGAGTAAAATTTGTAACAGAAATAGAAATCCTTGAGAAATCAAACATTATAATAAACTGAAATACTGACAGACCCTGATCAGTGGTTCCCAAATTGCGGTGCTTGACATGCAGCAAAGCAGAATCAGGGCCATCTAAACTACTCCAAATTATAGTCTATCAATTGTTCTATAGGGCAATCACAAGCCTATTTTGGTAGAATAATAGAATCCCATCAGTGAGCTATTTGTAACTAAAATTAGGCATACCAGGGTCGTGTCATTACATATTTTACAGTCAAGTACATGTTATTAGAACTGTTGTATCCTCACAGTTACATTATCCTTAAAAACAATTTTGCTCTAAATATGAATTCTTTTCTTGAAAGGACTTCCCATTTTCAGAAGCTTGAAATTGTCATCATTCTTGGAAAAAGCATGTGTGTTTGTTTATGCATATTGAATGTAGGTGTGCAAACAGAAATGCACCTATATTTGTGCATTCACACCTACCTATTACTTCAACGGGAAGCCTCCTGGCTTCAAAGCAGTTCATTGCACAAGTTCAAGGTAATAAATGAATTGTTTATTACTTACAGTACATATCTCTTTTCAGCAAATTGAAAATGGATTGAATAATAGGTTGTGAGTAGAGCACTGTATTAGTATATTTATCACGGAGCTGTGACTGCACTACAGCAGAGCTGCAAATTCATTGGCATATCCTTGTTTTTCATGTCTTTAGACTACAACACTCATTATATTGCAATTTATAAAGATGTTTTAGGGCTTCTATAAAAGAATAAAATACTGATGTGCACTAAGCACGCAGATAAAGGACAGGGGAATAAGTCAGTTTAACCTATATGCTTCATGTTTTATACATAGTGTTTTAGCTGAGCATATTGCTGTTTCTGGTAGATGGCAGAATTGTCATAGTAAAGGAGAAAAAGCAGATTGTGTAGATTTTAGCATATGCTCTGTGGTAATTTGGAGGAGAATAGAGCAGCGCAAAAAGATACCTCATTTCTGTGTTACTGTTTATTGCTATTGTTGTTCATGATGACTACAATGATAAGGAGGAGGAAATTCTATCGTGATAACATCATATGCGAATATAAATTTAAACCCTTTTTTCTGATCCAAAAATCTAGCAAAGTAAAGAGATGAGAAATGGGAACAGAGAAGGGGAAAAGGGTTATGAGAAAATATGCACATTACATTGCCTCTAACCAATGATGAAAAATAATTAAGCTTTGTGTCTCTGTGGGTCACCTTAGTGAGAGTGTTCCATGAGAGAGAGTGTAAATAATGTGTGAATGCTGTCTACATCTGATTCATCCATGATTGATCCAAGTCAAATTTAAATTAGTGACTCGGAGAACTTAGTCTATATGTCCTTGCCAATATTGAGCAAACTAGGCGTTGGCAAGGATGTACTGCAGGAAAAGCATGCTGACCTCAGCTCTTCCTCTGTGGTAGAGTGGCATAACTAAAAGTCTTAGTTGGTTTATTTTTGCTCTTCCAAGAAATAAGGAAGATCTGAGTTTCTCTCAGAGGCAGGAGAAATTTGTGTCCTTGACCTATGTGTTCTACAGAGATTTAATAATAAAACTGGCATTTATACCAGCTCTCGTTAATAAAAATCTCAGAAACATTTCACATTTGCTTCCATCTCATATTTGCTTTATTGCATAGATTGTATGTTTTGCTTTACTGCCAAGACTATGTTTTTGTCTCGAGGGGGAAAACCTTCACTGCTTAGGCAGAAAGTGTTTTCTACAATGCTTACAGAACAGACTCCTCTGGTTACACGGTTGCTAGAACAATCCACTGGAATTAACCATTTATAATCCGAATGGTAATGCAAGATCCACAGTTTCTGTCAAGACATTAGGACTTGTCTTAACGTTACCATCAAATTGGTATTTGTAAGATAAATGTTTTTTGAGGGAAGCTTCCATTTTGTGTCTATCACAGTGTAGAAGATGGCCAGACTCCTAAGAGTAATGATAGTAAAGAATAAAATAATAGTAATTATAATAATTTTGAAAAGGTGGTTTACATGAAACAAATCAAAATCAAAAGCTAGTCATACCAGGCAAGTTAAAAGACCATTTTTTATAGTGGTTATAGTGATTTTTTTTCTAGGACTACCACCATTGTTTAGTATTTTTAAACAAAGTCATTTAGGCACTGTGAACTTTGCAACATCAGCATCATTTTGGCAGTACCAAATCATTTTTTACCTGAAGTTTCCTTTAAACCACAATGCCATAGCAACTGGGACATTGACTTGCAATATATCCAACTCAAAACCTATCAGCTATAAAATACAACTCCATCTAATCATGTCATAACCAGATTAGTAAATTAGGATGCTGAGCCACGACTAAATTTATATCAGTAGTAGCTGATGGCATCTGATAGCTCCATGATCATCAAGGTGATTCATATGCTCTACATTTGCAAGCAAGAGATATTTAATGAGTTGTGCTTTTTACATATGATGCAGCAAAAATTTTATCACCTGTTTGAAGATCAACGTGAGATCATTGTTGTCCCTGATTAAGAGGCAGGAAATCAAAACAAATAATGCAAAAGGTAAGATCCTCTATGTTGTGCACCAAGGAGTGGAGAAGTGCCACCTCCAAAGGCAATGACAGCCCATGTCCAGGTTTGATTGACACAGCAAGAGGCTTTTAATACAAAATCATCCATCAGTATTATAATCATCTTTATTATTGAGTAATTCTTTACATAATGGGAAGAAACATAAAGACTTCTAATTACCAGTTTATTCATTCCCCAAAACATAAATTTAGGAATAATCTCATTTAAAACACAGCTCTATAAATGCTGTATTTGCCTGGTTATTCGATGCATGATCATTTGTGTTTATTAGCAGGAAATATTGTAGTCACTGTTCTGTATTATATAGGTTGTTCACTGGTTCACGTGCTCTGATAAATATGATCTTCCAAAAAGTAAGAGCAACTTTCTCCAAATGTCTAACTTGGATTATAAAGCTGACATCATAAAATCTCAGGAGCTGTATTTGATTAAAGCTGTAAAAATAAGAAATAATAAAGAATTAAAAAGACACCAAAGAATCTATTTATGGTTTGTTCTCAAGCCCAGCCAATATGTTCAACTTTACCTATTTAAATTAGCAAAAGACAGGTGATTAGATGAATACAAAACTAATCTAGTCAGATTTTGAATAGGGCAATATTTGGAAAGGTTTAAAAATTCCTTCAGAAACTTAGTAATTAAAACCCATGAGATTCTTCTGGAGAGTGTCAGTGCTTAACACGTATTCTCATATACCCAAAAAGTCTGAGCTGTCCCAATGGGATATAGTAAGCTTAGTGAATAACTACCACTTCTGCTTGTTTGTTTAAATAATAAACTCAAACACAGCAGTCAAAAAAAAAAAATTGTTACACAGGGCAGCTCTTATGTGTTCTAGAAAGCCTTAATTTGGTTAATGACTAGCCAAAGGTAACGGAAAAGGTTAAAAACAAACCCATTGGAGATAAATTATATTTAGTAGCTGGCCCTTCATAAAAATTTATTCTTCTTTCTGTTTCAACTCATTTAACAAGCTTAAGATATATGCAAATGGTCTTATTTACAGCAGCTGAAGACCTAAAGTCTGAGTTTTCTGGCTAAAACTTTGTGTAACAGAAGCTGTCATTTTTATCTAGCCTAATTAGTTCATTTTATGAATTTCTCAGTTTATCATCTACCTCTGTAAGATTATCACAGCACACTCTAGTTTGCAGCTCTTGGACTAGATGCAGCCCATGGGTCATTTCCACTCATTTTATCCTGATGTTCCTCCTCCCTGCCCTGCCCCACTCCAGAGAAGATAGACAACACCTGAGCAGGTGCTGCCCAATACACCATTTCCTCCTGCTTCAACTCCACACAGACCTGGTCTTCTGCTGTCATGAAACAATTGGTAGGAACTGACATAAGTGATTCCAGGGCTGTGAAATTCCCTCTTGATAACTGCTGCAGTAGATTCATCCTCCCCTGCTTTGCTTCTGCAGAAATGGCAACAGTTAGAGTTGGACAAAAGTATGGCTTTTCAGCCATCAGACACGTAGAGCCTATGCATAACATACAGGTACAGGAAATTGTCTACAACAAATGCAGAAAAATGGCTTATCCAGCTCCTGCAATTGCTAAAGTGGAACAAGCATGATTTAATTCTAAGGAACTGATTTGTGAAGTGCCCTGAAAATTAAGAACAATAGAAAATAAAGGAAAAATTAGTCTCTACATTGTTGTGTATAAAATAAAAACTGCATAAATCCAAGAGGATCATTTAATCCAAATGAGTTAACTGTGGTACTTTATCCATTAGTTCTCCATTAATCATTCTAATGCAAACAGTTTAGCATGGAACCTTACCGATCTGAAGATAACACTACAAAAACCGTTTGGCAGCCTTTACTGGGAATATGGCATTAAGGGACTTCTTAATCAAATGCCACTGCATACTTTAAGATTGATTCTTTTTCTTTGTAAATCGCAGTCTTTAAAAGTGCCAAACATTTTGTTTTGATCTCGTGACAGAACAAGTTTGCTTATGTCCACCAAAGAAACATGAAGGCCTTGAGTTGCTGTAAGTGACAAAGAAAGGATAGGTACTTCTTGGTTCAGGTTTGTTTAGTTCTGCCATTGTTGATTATATGCATGTGTGCACAATTAGCTTAGAACTCAGCAGCAAACTAAACTAGTTTGGGAATTATTGTGAGTCTAAATTAATTTTACAGCCCCTTCCATCTGCCCTTTGTGTTGCCTTGCATAGGAGTTCCAAATCCTCTGGCTGAAAATCTCAAGGTCACTTTAAGCACTTATTACATTGTAAGAAATAAGAAAGAATCTTACAGGCAGATCAGCTGGTTTTACTTCCACTTATGATACTCTAAAAAACATGGAATCTCTATGGAATGGTTAATTTTAACCTAATGGTGGTACAGTAGGACTCTGCAATAGCATTGTGTCCTTAATTGGGTTATCTTACTGTTCAGGGTGTTTTTACCATGGTGAGTGCAATGCATTCTTCTGCATTAAAGAGCAACATCACTGCAGACAGATATATATGTTTAAAATGTTCTTGTGATTTGGTTACCAGTTTACAGAATGCCTTTTAAATAAACAAATGGCTCTTCAGGGGTTACCTGCTGAGTTACCAGCTGAACGCATTTATTGCTCCTACAAATTATTTTCCTTATATGTCATTTTATAGATGTAATCTTTCATGATCTTCGTGAGCAGTCAGGTAATCCTGAAGAGTAAAAAACTTCTAAATTTTGATAGTCTTTTTGTGGGTGTGAATAAAGGTAGATAGTAACAGAACAACACACTCAAACAGGACAGCAGTATGCATTTTGAAGGATCTTTGCAAAAAAAAGGGTGATAAAAACCAGGGATTTGAAGAATCTGTCTGGAGGTGTTAAAAAGGGCAACTAGTGGGAAAATACTGGAAAACTACTCAAAACGAGCTGATTGTGGTTAGTTCTGAGGCAGAGAAATGGACAAAAAGCAGAACAGAAGCAATTTGGTAGCGAAATGAGAGGTGAGGTGTGAGCACGAGCAAGATTAGATAGGGATTTGATGATGAGACGGAAAGGATTGAATTTCATGTTAAGCACAATTCAGCCTGGGTTATTTTCCTTTGCAAAAAGCCTTTAACATTTTGTTCTGCTCTACGGAAATTCTCATGCTGTCATTATCACTGTAGCACTTGAGTTCTTTTCACTACATTTTTGGCAGTACATGTCAAATATCTTTGTGTGTTGTGTATGGTTCTTTCCTTCCTTTTGACCTCTCAGGTGGAGGAGTAATTGCACAGGTGAATGTTTTGTTTTGGTGATTTCTTGGCTTGGTTGTTTCGAATTTATATATAAAGAAAGTTGGTTTAGGTTGTACCTACACACAAGCTATATTTTGCACTTTTGCTAGAGATAGGAAGCGTGAAAGGGAAGCAGGAAAGGAAAATGCAGGGAAATTAAGGAAAGGTCTTTGTTTTACAGGAGAGAATAGGGACATTTTTGATGGTTCTTCGATGCTGAGGGACTTTATTTAACCGTCTACGTGTGGCCATGTGGACATTTGCCTTCCTGAGCAAAACAGCATTTCATCCTCTTGCTCAAATGATCTCTAAACCTAAAAATTGGAGTCAAATACTATACACTTTGGGCACAGTATGTCTGGGGAAGCTAGTTAATGTCTTAAATCACCCTGCCCTGTAGAGGGATATAGTCCTCTAAAAAGACTGAAGCAGTGACCTGTTGACTTACAGAGAATAGCACAGTTACAGTATTAAGAAAATATAATCATATAATGAGAAAAGAGATCAAAAGTAATGCTTTCTGTTTCTTATGGAATATGAAAATATCTGGATTAGAAAGGTGTCTGGAGAGATCGCAGAGCTCATTTTCCTGCCTCCAGGCAGAACCAAACATACTTAAGTCATTTCTGATGTATGTTGAGTTGTTTCTGAAAATACTTTCTACCACTAATGAACCTCGTTGCATCTTTGCCTTTCCCCTGCGGACATTTCTAATAGTTTGTAACCTTCCTGTTTCCAACAACTTTTTGTGCCATTGAAAATCAGCTATTGTTCATTTCTGCTGAATAGGCCGTGAGGATTTCTCCATGGGTCTGATATCACTCTCCTGCTCGTACTAACATTATGTGATCCCTTTTCTTTGCCTTCCTCTTTTTTTCTTTCTTGCTGATAATAGTATGTCAGGCTCACTTAGGATCACTGTATCGCATATAGAACAAACCAAACATAAAACTGCAAAAAAATTCCAAATAAACAAAAAACAACAAAAAACCCCAAACAAACAAACCAACCCAACAAACCACACCAAACAAAACCAACCAAACAACAACAAAAAACCCCAAAAATTTTTTTAAAAGCTCATGATTTTGTATTATGAGGAGACAGGGTTAACCTGATGTAATTTAACAAATAGAAAGATCCAGATCACCAGAAACCTATTCATCTGCCTTTAGCAGTTTTACTATGCTTTTGAGGAAAATAAGGAGTTATCTTGAAATAAATGCAAGGTAGAGTAGAATGCAGCAGATGTTTATCAACAGTGGGTTGTTCAGGATTAACCTGATTTTCTTCTCTGATAAAGCACAGTAATTTTTGTCTCAGACAGGAAAAAGTAATAGATCTGTTTTGTCAGATGTCAATAAAATATTTGATATATTGTAATGATGTAAATTATTAGCTAAACCAGGAAAGATGAGGTTTGGGAGAGGAATTGCAAAGTTGTGAACTGTCAAATAGAATTGCCTCTCAATTTATACTGATGGGCTAATGGCTGGCTGGGAGATGAGAGTTGCTCAGAGATCAGTGCCAGAGAAAATCCTATTTAATGCTTCAACCTTGGCTCAGAATTAGGAATATCTTGATGAAACATACAGCTTCAGCCTAGAAAAATAACTCGAAAGATTTGGATGACACGAAATCATTTGAATGGAAGCTGCAGTACAGAGTAATGCTGTTGAAAACAGTTGCAAGATTTTCTGTATGTAATGGAAGTCATTGGTTTGAAGTGATGAAAAAAAGAAGGATGGGAATGTAGTGAAGGTGTTTAAGGCATTGAGCAATCTCGGGATGACTTTGAGTCACTATTCTTTGGTAGTCAGCAAAATGCTATATATTAAGCAAAATAATTTCAGTAAAGAAATATGAAAATGTTGATCAACTCTGAAATCACAAAACATTGATAAGACCTCCTCTAGAATACTCAGCAAAATGCAAGTGCAAGCAGGAGCAGAGTTACAAGGAAGAACTATGGAAAAATACCTTTTCTAACAGGAGACTTCATCTCATAAAACTACAGATCAAGAGAAGCTAAGATTGCTCTCTGCCAAGTACTGAGATGTCAATCCGAAAGGAAAACAAACATTGTTTGATAAACAAATCAAAGGTTCAAAATAAAATACCAAACCAAACAGCATCTATACACTCTCTATGGATAAATTTTGGGGTGGAAATTAAAAGACAGAGCATCACACTTGAAGGGATGAAGGTCTAGACTTGCCTTTCAGAAGGAGCCATAGAGCAAGAAAGTTCTCAAAATGGGGTCTGCAACACAGGTATAGGTATCCACAATGGGAAGAGACACAGCTTGGTGATAAGAAACTTGCAGTTCTGCTTTGTGATGGTTTCTAACTTCGGAGCCTGGTTTAGGAAGGAAGTGCTGTTTTGAAAGTTTGTTTCTTTGTATTTTGCTTTTTATGTAATGAAGCCTTATTCCTAAAGGAGAAGAAAGAACTGAATTGCCTAGAAACATAGTATTTTAACAAAAATAATCTGCAAATCATGTGTGCATTGATTTTTTTTGAGGTTTTGAATGTATAAATTTTGAGTGTCTACTAAATTATAAATATAAGGTAGATAAATGATATGCTTGTATCTGCTCAAAATACAAATTTCTTAGAAAGATGTTTGCATATTGAAATTTGTATATTATTCTCATCCTGTGGAAAAAATGATGGAGTTTACAGGGAAAAATCTTATTCTTTATTATGTGTTTGCTGAATTCAAATGGGGTTTTTTGCAATTTGTACAAATTTTTGTGATTTGTAATTCTGGATATCCATAATTTCCTGTAAACTCTATTATAGTAGATACAGTTTGTCCAAAATGTTGACAGATGAGAGCAAGATTATGTTACAGAAGTTTGCTAATGGATTTAACAGATAATAAATCCTATAATTCTATCTGATAAAATAAACTAACAGAAAAGAGGGTGAAGGGAGAGCTTCAGGAAATGATCCTGTAGTCTGATTTAATCTTCAGTGTACACTAACATTAAAATATAGTTTACTCCATTTTTCTAAATGCATCATCTTTAGAACAGGAAAAAGCAGATGAGTAAAAACAAAATTTTGCAGATGCAAACTACATTAATCCAACCATCATACTGGAAGCATAAAATTAACATCAAAGAGTTTGCTGAATATCTCTGGTTTTATGACTTAATACGCTCCATTAAATGATACAGATAAATATCTAGGTTTCATCTTTGTGAAGATTAAGTCATTTACCTCAGTTATATAGTCAATAATGCAGTCTCTTTACTAGTTATGCTGCAATAAAAGTAAGTTATATCGCACTAAAATGTGAAACTAGTTGCGAGCATTACGTATGAGAGTTCATATAAATAGCTGCTGAAATTCACATAGAAAAATGTTTGGTTTGGTCACTGGAAAATTATTTTTCAAGTAATGTATGTTCAGTTGTAAATGAAGAAGAAAATACATAAAAAGAACTTATTTTGAAAAGCTGGAAAAAATACAAAATCATATTCAAATTTAGGAACTTTCATAGTTATTTACAGCCTCGAATAAAAGTTACTTTTATGAGATTATTTTTGAAATGTCATTGCTCTTTGCTTTCCCTACTCTTGTACCCAGCAGCTATGGATTCATGTAAATTGTTAATTGTTTGGATGTTTAGAAATGTGTTATTATATGCTCTCGTTTTTCTTCTGCGATGTTGAGAAGACAACTGAATAGCAGTAATCAGCTCTATCTATTCATTTAGCCTGCCACACTTATAAAAATAAATGAATTCATTTAAACCATGCTGAAAACATTTATTGAACTGTGATAATTGCCTCAGGTAGTTTCACTGTATTTTACTGCGAAAAGAAGATTTTTAAATGCTTTGTTTCTTGCTTTAGAAGAGCATTTCTTAAGAACTATTTTTAACCGCACAAGTATTTTCTGATCTTTTTGGAAAAGAATGGGTAACCTTGAGTTCTAAAGGCTGATATAGCATGTAAGACATCTATATTCTGTATATTCTGAGGTACATGTACTGACATGCATAAAACAAAAAATCATTTCTAAATGTGAGTACACAATATTCAGCTCTCCAATGCATACTGTGACATTAGTTGTTCTTGGTTGTTGAGCCATGCAAGCCAATGCTGTTAACTGGAAACTGAGGGAATAAGAGACCATAAGCATTTAGAGGAATGACCCAGACACTTCCAGTTTCAGTAAGTTTCTACATAGGAAAGCAAAGCTTTCCTTGGGTGTTGTTTATGAGAGTATCGTTAAGTGTCACAGGAATATGATGAACTTCAGATTTATCTTAGAGATAAGAATACTTATTTTTTTAATGCATTTCTGAAAAGATTCTCTGTCTAATAGGGGGTCTCCTAGTTTTATTTTTTAATTTTGTAATAAAAAATATAGATTTCACAAAAAAAACATGAAAGGAAAGCTCCTTTGTTTCTTGATCAAAAAGGCAGAGCCTGTACTGAGTCTGATTTTAACTAATTTATTAAGGAAAAAATTATTCTTTGAAATGGTATTTCAAAGCCCTTTCAAGGAAAAGAAGTTTAATAGTTTCAAAGGTGAAAGTAAATGGTAATTCCCATTTCTTACTGTATTTGATAGAAAAAAACCTGACCAAATTCAAATCTTTGAAATCACATTTAGATAATATTTCAAACAACAAATATATGTTCTGCTATAACTTTGGGTTTTGCTGTTCCACTTTTTCTTTTGCATTCCTTCCACTTTCGAGCAGCAGTGTAGCTGAAGAAGAAAAGCAGGTGTTTGGGAGAAAGGTGAACACTTGCCACAAACCCCTATGAAGAAAAACTAACACAACATTTATAACAAAGCCTATAGTTTGTTTTAATAATGCAGCTTTACTAATTTCCTCGCATCCTAGCCAGCAGGCAACCTGCCTCCCTTTTATCCAAGTGCTGGCAACAGAAAGATGAACAGCAACCCAGTGGCATTTTGTTTTTAATGTCCAGTCAGTGGTGGGACTGGAGTCCTTGAGGCGTGACACCACCTGCACAGCAGGAGGATGTGTGACTTGTGATGTTCTTTGTGTTTCGACTGCTGAGTACCAGTCATATGTTACTTAGAACTCTGATTTATGATGATGAATCTATTCCACCTTTAATGTGCTTTTTTACTGTTTGTAAAAGGGCTTCAGCAAAGCCTTGGTGGACTTTTTATGCAGTTGTGTGTTCAGATATAAATTCTGTTAATCTGCCTGAAATAACAAGGATTAATTATCAGACAAGGACATGATACACTGCTTGTGCAGCTCAAAATTTCAATTTGTGTAAATCTCGATGCTCATTTAGGTTTCTCTTTCTGTTTTTGCATCTCGTCCCGACAGGTGTGTGCCCAATCACTGTGAACACGATGGAAAATGCACCCAGACGTGGGACAGCTTCAAGTGCACTTGCGATGGAACTAATTACAGTGGTGCCACTTGTCATAACTGTAAGCTAACCTGAAGTTTCAAAATTTCAATGGAGTAGGGAAGTCTCCCATGTCTTTTGGTTGAGATAAAAAATGATAATCAAAGTCTTCTTTTCTGGTTGTTAAAGATCCTCAAGCCTTTTTTGAAAGAAGGTGTTATCTTAATCACATTCTACTTTATCTGCATCAGGATGAATTTATGCAGCATTTTGCTTCACCATGCTACTCACCAAAGCAGTGCAACAGCACTTGGGTGTGCTGAGAAAACATATTCACAGCAGTTGCACACGAGATAGAGTTTCGAATGGAAACAGTGAATCTGCCCTAAGCTGTTGTGGAGAGCTGCTGACTGCTGCTAGAGATGCTGGTTCAGGTTGCTAATCCCAAAGGATGTTTATATGCTGATTATCAGACTTATAATCTAATTATTTGTTCTGTGGTTCTGAGTTCCTGAAACAAGAATCTTTCCTATGAGGTCCACATGCCCTAAACTATTAAAGCACAGAAAGAAGAAAGGTACAGTTGCCCTTTTACAGGTGCTGAACAATGCATGCTGAGTCAGTGGCATGCATCTTCTGTTCCTCCTCTGATATGCTGAAAACTGGAATTTTCGTCTGCAAAGTGTATTCTAAAACACCTAGGACACAGAGAAAACATCCAGTCATTACTCTTGTTCACTTCTTCCTTCTGCCAACAGTCTCCTAATATTGAGAAGAGAGTAAAAAATGCTTTTCAACAGGTGATCAATTGAAATTGGAGCCAGGATTTATAGAGATACAAGTTTATATTACTTTATTATTTATCTTAAATACAGCTTTGTATCATTTTACAAAGAGAATTGAAGATTTTTTTCAGTTATAACCAAAAAGCCCCAACCAATGAGAAATATTTTGACCGTTCACAGTTGTCTGGATTACAACAAAAACCTAATTTATAGTTAAAGATTATATAAATGTAAAAGGGGATATATTTTATGGAATAACTATTAATACATTGAGTGGCAAACTTCTCTATGATCTGGCTATTGAAATTGTAAAACTATAAGAGCTAAATAGCAAATTAATGTTGATTAAAGCAAAATATTTGAGGTACTAGTGCCTAGAGGAGAGATTGCAGGGCAGTCATTTTTCCACCAAGAGGAAATGTGGACAGTGATGGCATGGTCACATCTAATTTAGGAAAGAAAACAGTGAATTTATATCTGTCTGTGCTCCATTGTGGGTGTGCAGACCAGCTTTTAAGACATAGCTGAACATAGTTAAGCTTCTTGAGTTCCAAAGAGAAGCAGCAAGGACAAACGGATGGCATCACTTTTCTGAAATCACATTTATTACAAAGGGAAGAAATAGTAATCCAAGGAGATGTGACATTTTTCTTAACAGGATTTTCACCTGCCTTTTATGGATAAAAAAGTTCAATAAGGGAAGTAAAAGGCATTGCTGAACTGCAGTATCAAAAGAAGGATTTGGAGTATATTGTCCTGTCTTTATGGAATGGATAAAGTGTATGGGATTACATACACTCTCCAGGTCATTTGGAGACACATTTATCAAGAACTTTTACTCTACTAGTTCAGGCAAAGTTTCTAACTTAGATGGGTATGCTTTAGTTTTGTTACATTTTTGTTTTTATCGTGTGCTGCTGTACTTTGGAAGTCTTCTTTCTTACAAAACGAGGTTGAGCAGAAAGTTATTCACTTGATAGATATCCTGTCAGAATGTGTGAAATCCTATGCCTTTCTTAGAGTATCGAAGTTAATGGCACAAAAATGAGCGGAAAATAAAAAGTTCCAGCGTCAAGATACAGACTGAGACAACCTTAACTCTGGCTTTATTGAGGAGGCAATAGCTGTCAGTATTTACAGGAGCATGTTCCAGATACAGCTGCAAATAATGAGGGGATTTGTTGAAGCTTGCCAGAGGTTGTAGTTATGCTGTCCTGAGGTCTGGGACCTCAGCTCTGCTGCGATGATGCTGACCCTACTGTCCTTTCCTGCTTGTGCAGTGTGTGTGTGTATACTCAGACACGCCTAGTGTGCTGCCTTTTGCTTTTAAATTCTAAAGTTTGTGGCAGTAGCAGGATAAAAGATGTGCTGGGGAAGGGGGGAAGTTGGAACGATAACTGGTGTGTGCTATAAAATAGCTGTAAGCAATTTTGAACAGCATTGCAGATTGCATGAAAAATATAGCAGATGTCATGATTCTATGGAGCTGGAAAGTGTTTAAGTGCAGATAGCACTTGTTCAGTACCATTTTACTTAAAGATTACATTATTTTACAAAACAAATTGTATTATATGGCTTAGTAAAATATGTTTTTCTTTTCTCAATATATGCTTGTGTGTGGGGTATAACAGCATTTCTCAAAGAGGTTGGAGTCAAGACTATGTTAGTGGGGATTGTAACTCTGTAGTTGATGATTTTAATGAGTTTGAGTTATGCTGAACTAAAAGGAACAGGATAATTCTGTGCTACTCAAGGCATTTTTTCAGTGAATTGGTTTTATTTTGGTTGGGTAATTCAACAATTTCCTGAGCTTTTGACCTGAAACAAGGCAAAGCTTTGCAGCCTTGACTGAATTTCAGAATGTAGTTTTAGGTTCCTTTGAAGTTGAAACTCAAAGACAAACTCAAGGGATGAACTCCTTGAAGTGAAGCAGAGAAAAAGGTTTGCATGAAAACCTTATGAATCAAAATGACTTTGTTTCACACAGGCCTGGCCATAATATATGGTATGATAGTGAAAAGAACAGTTAGTCTAGAGAAATGGAGAAATATGTATTCTGGGGCTGAGACACAGTGGGGACTATAAAACTAAAAAAAACCAGCTGGAGAAGGGAAAGTTCCAAATAAATAAATCTGAAATAAAAACTTTAGTTATTATCTCTCCAACTGTGCAAATCAATTACAGTTGTTTTCTATTTTAAGATTATGAACTAGTTTGCTATTTGGAATATGATACTCTTATAGGAATGCTTTTCATCTTTCAGAGATGCACCAGAATCTCCAAGCTCTGTGTCCACTTTCTTGTTATTTCTCAGAGGCTTAAGCTGCCGTTCAGAGGAAATGATAATTTGTTTCATCCAGCTACAGCTGGGTCCCTGAAGCCCAATGGCAAATTAACCAAAAGTACTGTAAAGTTGTATTTCTCATTGCATGTTAAATACCCTAGGAATCTACCAGATTTATTTCAGCTAAGAGGTATTCATGCCCAACGAAATGCTGTGGCCTGGCAAACATAAGACTAGGGCATTGATTTTATCATTAGGCAAGACTGAAAGATAAATGAATGTATTTACTCAAAAATAATGAGTTACAGTGGTGCAACATTTACAAAATTATTTAAAAATTGAGTTGTAATTAACAGCAAGTATCATCCTCACTAGCTTTATTATCTATATTTTAAGCCCTGACTAATTAACTTTTACAGCCTACCAAAGGCTGGCCTGTTCATGCAAAGTTCTTAGAGCAATACTTTTCTAGAGTCTTTTAGTGAATGGTTCCTGAAACCTTTGAGAACAGGAGCTCATTTTCCTGATTACTTCTCATTTCCATCACTTTACACAAGTTTATTCGTCTAGTTTTAGGTTCTAATATTATTCCTGCTGTTTACAGCTTTTTTGAAACAGAGTGGTATAATTTTAAAAATTGTGTAATTGTGTATTTTTCCTATTGGAAAAATAGGATAACTAATGATCACTCAAGCTTCTTTTTGTCAGATTTTTTTATAATATAGGTCAAAGCACACTTCGTCTAGAATCTGCATTTAAGATAAATACAAGAAAGGACTTACAGAGTTTACCGTGATGATGTATGTACCTTCCACCTCCTGCATAAACTTTGTTAGATTTAGGAAAAAGCCAGAAGCACCTTGTTTGAAGATATTTGCCTTCTTCTAATGATTTTCAGTAACAAAAATACTCAATTTACACTTAAAGGATTAATCTTAATAATCACAGGATCATAGAATGCATTCGGTTGGAAGAGACCATAAAGATCATCTAGTTGCAACCCCCTGCCATGGACAAGGACACCTTTCACTAGATAAAGTTGCTCAGAGCCCCTTCCAGCCTGGTCTTGAACACCCCCAGGGATGGGACATCCACAGCTTCTCTGGACAGCCTGTTCCAGTATCTCACCATCCTCACAGTAAAGAATTTCTTCCTAATATCCAGTTAAGCCTGCCCTCTTTCAATTTAAAACCATTCCCCCTTTTCTTAATACTACATGGTCTGGTAAAATGTCCCTCTCCAGCTCCCTTGTAGGCTCCTTTGGGGTCTGGAAGATGCTATAGGATGTCTCCAGAGCACTCTCTTATGAAAGAAAGCTTCTTCTTGTTCAAGTTATTTTTCTTTAATTTCACCTTCATACACTGTCCTTACTTTTACAGCTGTACAGATTCTTTCAAGAATATCAAACAGGGAAAGGTTTTCTTAAAAACCTTTAGTTTGTCCATAGGAGGGACTAGCATCCAGATCACATCTCTTGACTGTTTCTTCCCTAAGACAGTAGAAGAAATGCAACGTTACACACTTCTGTCCCTAGAAGAGGCATTAATTGCATCAGAATATACAGAGAATGCAAATCTGCTGAGAAAGAACATACAGGACTTTTACATTTCTAGATTGGTGATTTGCTGTAAGTTTTTACAAAAAGAATATTTGAAGCAATGTAGTTGTTCTTAGTTTCCATATAAGGGAACTTGACCTCTGAATTCTCTGTCTTCTCATAGCTTGCTGGGAATAAATCTTAGCCTATATTTTGGAACCTTATTCAAAGTTAATCAGGAATAAAATTTCTCTTGAAATGATAAGTGTATTAAGTGTCACTGGAAGTCTAATGGGCATTGATATTTTTCCAAGGAATATTGACTATCTCCCTAAAATGAAATACAGCTTTAATAATGAGTTTAATATTTTCTAGAAACACACTTTGAGTAAGAAATATTTGTGTTGTACACATTGTAGAAGCTGTGACAATTCTCATCACTGGCTATTGCCAAAATTAATAGTCAGCAAAACGAATTTATTCTGCATAGGCTCTGATCTTAAGCAAGACCTCCATCAGTTAGTTTGTAATATCTGATTTTCCTGTATTTCTGTAAACAGGAAAGCAACCAGAATCCTGGACTTCATACATTTAGAGTCTAGATAGGAAAGAAGGTCATAGCAGTGGTGTTCTCCTGTCAGCAATTTGGGTAATAGTGAAAAAGCAAATACCTACTTTGGCAAAATCATGTACTGGAATTTACTTCAGGGAAAAGATAAAAAGAAACTCCATCATTTTTCTACTCATCCCAAACAAGCAGAGTATGGGTTTCCATTTCACTGGAGACTGGAGGAATTCTAAGGATAACATTGTTATCTTTGTGATAGCAAACTGGTTTGCTATCACAAAAAAAAAGCAGACGCCTTCCGGTTTCACAAGCACATTAAAGAATTATTTGATCAGGAAAAATACAGTAAATACTTCTGTGCTCAGAAACTGCAATACATAAGACATTCTTGTGAAAGGATGTTCTGATGCAAAGACAGGAAGAATGTTGCTTTCTAATATACCTGAAGTGGAAGATACAACCTAGTCAGAAATGTCCTATATTTTGAGAATGCTTGGCATAAAACAGTCTCCTCTTTAGTTGTCCTGTGGGAATTTATGTGCAGGCCTGCTACAAACTACCACCTTGACATTTCTGAATCTTTGCCAGTGAAGAAGCATGAAGTTTTAGTCATCTAGTTTAGCAGCATTTTGCATAAACAAGTCTTGGGTTCCAGAACTGGCCCTTCTGCAGAAAGCTGAGTAGTGATATATGCTGCAGATCTGTGGACATGCAAGTATCTGATTTTAGTGAGATTTAGCACAAGTCCTGCAGCCGTATGACTGAACAGATCACACAAGCCTGCACGATTTCCCAATGGCAAATCAAAAATTTCCATTAGTAAACTTGTAGAATGGCAACACCAGACAACATAGAACAGAACAAAAACATATAAAACATACAAACAATATACAAAACAACAACAAAACCTGCTGGGCTGAGTTTCTGCAGTGGAAAGCTGGCATTTAAGCCATGCAGCGGGACTCCACAGGTCTCATTAGACTTGTTCACGGAAGATAAATTGTTTGAATTATGTGAAAGGGAGAATGAAAAATAATACTGGGAAGCCAAACTGCTTACTTTTGAAAACATGAAAGAGGAGCTTTGAGTAGGGCAAAATCTGAGCTGCTTCCATTTCCCGCCCCCTCACGTGTTTGGCATAATTTACCTCATTTCGGCTGAGGGAGGACAGCTGCTGTGGGATGCACTAACGGGAGTGAGGAGCTTTGTGGGGAGGTGAACTGTGAAGTTACTCTGACAAAAGTGATTTTGGAGAAATGGTAAGAGTTGTTTTGACAGAGCTCCTTGGTTCGGGGAGACGGGATGGGGGAAATAGTTATGAAATTAACACTAGGCACAGCGATGAGAAAAGGGTCATCTCTTCTAGCACTGTTATTAAAGACTAAGTTTTGTATTAGATGCTGTAAGAAAAGGGAATATGGTTCCTCACCCTACCCCCTCATCCTCTTGTGAGCTGTTGTTCATGTGTCCCTGACGAAGCCTATGGTTTTTTGAATTGCTCCTTTGAGTCCCTGGTTTGAGACTCTATTTGGGACCAGAGTCTAAGTAGTTTCCAGGAGGTGACTAATTGCAGTTCAAACTCAACAGTACAAATGTGTGAGCAATGCTGATCTAGGAGAAATAGGGGGTGCAAAATAAGCTAAAATTTCTGAAATCTCTAGAAAGAGGCTTTTGTTTTCTTCTGCTCATAGTGTCTTGAGAAAGCACTTTCAACTACTGACTTCTCTGCCAGTTATGTCACTACCAATTTATTTTTCTCCTCCTGTTGCACACTCTGTATCTGAAGTAATCAAATTTAAATTTGATACATGCTCTGCAAAACCTCATTTCTCAGATGTTTGTTTCTTTTGAGAATAGAGATTCTCAAAGCTTGTTTATGAAGAAACTACTTTTGTTTACAGAGGTTTATTAAAAGGATTGTATAATCAATATGCTACCTTTCTAAGGAGGCTAATCTCTTTTTTTCAATAATGCTGTTCAAAGAAATTGTCATCATAATTTATAATTGTCCTTGTGGATTCATATTTTATTTAATATGTGTTTTCAAAGGATTTAACATAATGCATGTCTTTTGGTTGAAGACTATATTAAATTACCTCTTTTTATTAAAATGTAGTTTTAAAGCAAGACTGAAGTTGTTGGTTTAGTCTTCTTTAGTAATTTTTCATATGTAACATATGAGCCCAGAATTGTTGCATTTTTCATCTTTTTCTGCAAAACTGAAAAAGACAAGCTTTTTACTCTATTAATTTTTGGGGGTGGGGGGGGTCAGTTTGGAGACATTGCATTTTTTTGATTTTGAACTCCTATATTTGTTTAAAAATCAGATTGTTCTTGATTTCAGTGCTATAAACTATATTTCTTCTACTAGTAATTTATTATCGGCTGAGCTGAGAGCTGCTCTGCACCAGGTGTTTATGAAATGCAGATAGTGTAATAAATTGGTAGAAACTTGCATTTTTATTGTAAGTAAATGGATGTGGTCTGTGTTCAGGCCAGAAAGGGCTGCAGTTCCAATATGTGCAGTAGCATCAGGAGTATTTGGTGAAGGTAAAGTGGAAAAAATGAACATTAGGATGCAAAGCAGAATATGAATAGTCAACCAGCAGTAATTATGCTGAAATTAAAAACTGAGCTGGAAATAACTCTGCCAGCTGAGGTTTGAGAGAGACTGTAAGGGCTGAAACTGGGCTTCAGGTTTTAGCTGTTTGTACAGTTGAGTTGTTTGTATGTAGCTCTACATCAGAATCAAGTGTCATGAGTTTTGAATCTAAATTTCTACCAGGTGAGGTCTAGTGGAAGAAAGTACAAAGTCAGGGTCTAACTCAGACCATTTTCAGTCTTAATTCAGTGTAGCTAACTCTTGTAAAACTACCTAAGTAACATTCCTGAATTACAGCCTGCATTTGGGAAAACTTGGGTATTAGCTGAGCTTTTTGCAGGCTACTGTAACCATTCTCTACTGTCGTTCACAATGCACAACCAAATATTGTTTCCAAGGGACAGTTAAAAGAGAACATGTAATTAACAGTAGATAACTTTAAAGCAGCTCATTTATACCATAAAATCAAGCCAGAATTAATTCATGGAGTGAAAACAGCTCTGCATATAAAGACTTCAAAATTAATTAGCTTTTTCTTAAACTTTTCCATTAAGACAATCTAACATATTGCATACTTCACTGTTAATGCTTTTTTGCAATTAAAGTTTTTTAAGGTGCTGATATTGAAATCCCGTTGACAGCCATTTGACAGAAAAAGCATGTTTTGAAGTCACTCAAATCCTAGTTTTCTCAGATGTGAGAGAATGAAGTTAATGCAAATATCAACTGTTAAAAATGTACCATAGTCAAAGCAATGGGAAGTTCTTCAAATATGCATGCAGACATATTTTTATCTGTTCACACAAAATTGTTTGTAAAAAAGTTTTTTAATAATTCAAAATAGAGGAACATAGTGGATACAATTAGGCTTGCTCTTAAAAGACACTCTGTAGTGGTGGATAACCAGACATTATCAGGGGTTTGTAGCATTTTTATGTACATCACCTAGTGCAGAAAAATATAGTAAATTCTAATTTTGCAGTGAATTTTCCAATGTGTTGAAGCCTGTATGATCAGTCTCATAGGATTGTGGATTTAGAAAAAAATATTTAATTAAATGGAGTGAAACCCTGGGATACTTCTTGCACATTCTACACTATAATTTGTCTTAATAACTAGTATAATGATGCTTATCTTTATAAGAGTGGGTGTATGGCTCCTGCAGTAAATAAGCACGGAGAATAATTACTGTCAGTTCTCTTATGATACTTCCCTGTGAATAAAATGTATTCCAGATGGCAGGGATTCTGATTCAGTTTAGTTCTTGTATAAAGGGCACTACCTTTCTTGAACATCCTCGTAATATTTCTTTCACTGTACTGCAGCATAAATTTATGGCAGCTACATATGCCTTCCTTAGGAATCAATTGTCCACATCAGCCCTTTTCACTCAGGGGCGAGAGCTGTCATGTTTCTTTGTAGTTTTAGTCTGGAGGGCTTTTGAGTTTTATTCTCCTTCCCAATATGCTGTAATTTAAATTGGAGATAGGGAAAATTTTAAGACCAAAATCTGTTAGCAAATGTAGGTGTTTGTATCAGTCATGCTTCATAACAATTCTTTAAAATTTGTCCTACCTTAGGTAGGACAGCCAATAGTTATCTTGGCTAGACAAGTCTCTTAGCAAAAGTAATGACAGGTTACTGGAATTCTTTAATATTTTACTGAAGCTTCAGGAATCTTCTATGTTTACCTGTGGCTCACTTTACAAAAATACGGAAGATGCTACTGCTTCATAAATACAAATATAGTTTGCTAATATTAGTAAAACTACTGAAATCTGTTTATTTAGTTTGTAGTTTCTCATTTTCTCAGTAGAAGTCTTAACTGTACTACTTACACATACTTAACTGTATATCGAGCAGTATTAATTTTATTTTATTGGAAGTACAGTCTTTATTTAACTTCATCTTGCACATTTTAAGCCCATGTATCCCTATGTAGCTTTTACATCAGCTCATTTATCCCATCCCTATTCCCTAATGGCCTAACCACTTGTGTAGAAAACTTAAAATTTATTGGTGTCTGCAGTTGCTTTATTTTATATTGTGCATTTTCAGTACACTTTTAGGTTCAGAAGGCACTAATAGACATTCTAAAACAGAGAGGAAAACATAATGTGCTGTTCGTGGTGAGCTTTATTTTTCTTTATTTTTTCCTCTTCTACTTCAGAGCACTAAAAATACCATGGCATTTCTCTGATTCATGCTCAGGCTAACTGAGCTATGTCTGTCTGAAATTCTTAACTAGACCTCGCCTTTTCAAGCCCTCTTCTCTTTCCCCCATTTTAAGATTTCTCAATTTGTTTGTATTTTCTTATCAACCTCAACAGTTTGTTTCCTCCTTTCATCATTCTTTCTCTAATCATTGCTCTGATTATTTTATTATTTTCGTCTTCACTCGGTCTTCACAGCCACATACACACGTGTGCACACAGAAGCGCCATGCCTGGGAAAGATTTGGAAAGGAATTGAACAAGAAAGCAGGATAGACTGTGCTGACCAGATGCAGGATGCAACCAGGCAAGCATACTTACCACACCACTATTTATACTTACCTCTCTTTTTTTTCCTGCACCTTTTTCCTCCTCCAAAATGCCTAGCCCTCTGCTTTTTCATGTCGTTACTGCCATCCCTAAATATCCTGTAAGTCCTGTGCAATCCTGAGCTACGTTTTCCATGCATCCCATGATGTGTCACCCTCCAAGGCAGCAACTCCTTTAGTCTGAAAGGGAGAGCTAGCAGTGACTCAGGGTGATGGGGGGTGATGGGCTCCATGCCCACGCACTGGAGCTGAGGCTGTGCCGTGATGGCCCCAGACAGGCTGTTTGTTACTTGTGTGCATCTGTGTGCATCCTTGATTTGAGTCAGAGGGGCCTTGAATGGTTTGATGGCTCCTGTGGTGGGCCTGGGAGCAGCCTGGCTTCTGCCCTGCCATTGGTTCTCTGAGCTCCTCTGTAGATGTGCAGACGGGGGTTTTTTCTCAGAACCTGACACTTTCTCCATATTCTCACCCTCTCAGCAAATAGTCTAAATTAACACTCTACAGTGCTGCTATTGAAACAGATGCTGGCAAAATAGAGTGTGTGCCAACCAGGACAACCCCCAAGGTGCCCATCTCACATCTTACTAATTTCATAGCTCATCCATTATGTGAAAAAGATGTAAAAGTGATTTCTAGCAACTTGCCAGGACACAGTCATTCCCATTTGAAAGCGTTGGAGGGAAAGCATTTAAAAAAGGGGACATGGAGCAGATGTTTCTGTTGATATTTTTATGTTGTTATTTTTATGTCAGTTAAAAAGGTTGAATTTTGTTGGCATTGCATGTTGCTTAGTGATTAATGGAAATGACAAACATGATGCATTCCTTCTAAATCAGTGTCATTGTTGATAGAGGACATTTTGATTGAGATAATGTAAATGCTGATATGAGGATTTGTTTTCATAATGCTTTAGTTCTTTTCTGTTGGTGGAAATAGGTGCTCAGCTCCTTTGGAAAACCCACTATTTGATTAGGTGGCTGTCAGTATGTGTGTAGAGCAGTGGTTTTGTAAAAAAGCTACTGTTCTGTGGTTTAGTGTTTGAGTTTTTTCCGACATAAGGTTTTAAGTTGAGATTTTTAAGAAATCTTATTTGACTAGTTGTTGGTTTGTTTGGGATTTGTTGTGGTTTAGCAGAACTTGAGTTTTAGTTAAGGAAAAATCCACCAGCTACGGAAGTGATGATTTTGCAAAGGGCTGCTTTAACTTCCTCCAGGCAAAACCAATCAATTGGCTAGTTTGAATACAGACAACTCTGTTGAGCCACTTAAGGAAGCTGAACACGCCTCTGTAAAAACACATTTAAGTATGAACAAGCCTGGGGAGCTCTCTCTTGCTTCTGGCCTTTGGAGAGGTGACTGGGGTGCCCATGGGGCCAGGCCTCAGCCTGCGGCTCCATCTGGGCTGCCCCCCGGCCCCAGCACAGCTTGCCAAGATCGGGGCTGCTCCTGCTTCATTGGAGCAGCCCCGCGGCACAGCCAGCCCCTCTCCACCCCCAGTGCGGCCGCCGAAATGAAACTCTGCACCAACAGGAGCTCCAGCCATGCTCAGCAGAGATCATGAGACCAACAGTGAGAAATAAGTTCCAGCTGCAAGGCCCGGGTAAGAGCAACCCCTTCAGTTCTGTAAGATTCTTCAGAACAGATGAAACCTGCAAACATCGATCCTCTCCCGAGTTAGAAGAAAGGGAAGAGTGAAGGCGTGTGAAAAAGACACCATGATAGAGACACCAAAGTCAGTGAAGAAGGAAGAGCTGAAACTCTGAGAGAGGAGAAAGAGGAGATACTTCAAACCTAGAAGCTGAGATTCTTTTGTAAAGCTATGATAATGGACTATGATACATCGTAGAACCTCTTGTAATTTCACTGAAAAGCATGGGGGGGAGGGGTAGAGAGTACAAACTGCAGTCATGAGCAAAGGTGCCTGTGCTGAAATAAGCCAATGTTGAAGTAGCTGTGATCTGGTGAGAAGCTTGAACAGAGAGAGATAGTGATGATGAAGACCCTTGCTTCTTGGGAAGAAGAAGACCTCTGTTCCTAGAGATGAAGATGATTCCAGAGATAGATGAAGAGAACCTTTGCTTTTGAATCGCTCATCCTTGAAATGGTACCCTGTTAGGTAAAATTGAACCCTCAAAAACAGTTGTGGGGAAAGCTGTAAGTCGAGGGAAGAGACTTTCACATGCAAGTAGAGAACCATTTCCCGGGTGGCTACCTTGCTGTGACATTGAAGCCACGAGAGGACTGTTTCTTGTAGAGATTGTCCCCATAGCATGAGCAAGAGCGACTCTTCTCCCTAAGTGAACTGGAGAAAGACTATTATAGAGGTGGTAAACTGACTGAAAAATCCCAAGTTTTGTGTCTTTACATGGCCAGTGGGAAGAAGAAAGATAAGTGGGAGGAGGGGAAGTGTTTGAAGGGTTTGTTCTGACTTTTATCGTGTTGGAATGCAAGATTTTGCGGCCTTCCTGGGTTTCCCCCTGGGCCTCCCACACTCAGGAAGGAATGCAGGGAATGAAATACACCAAATCACACAGACATGAACTAAAAGTGCAGGCTTTAGTTCTAAGTGAGTAGAAATACATTTTTAAGTGCCTCAAGCATAAAACAGGCTGTACAAAGCAGTCATAGAAGCCTAAGACCCAGTTAAAAAGTACACTAGTTCTGCCTTTTGCAAAGGTAACTCTGGCCCAGACAAAACTAAAGCACAGCTAGCTTAGTTTAACATTCCTAGATTGAACAGATATAACCATTTTCCGTACGATTTATGTAAAAATTATGACTACCATCATAAATTAGAGCTTGGCCTGGATAGTCAGCAAAGGGGGTGTTGAGGGTCGTGTCAGTTTCTCATCAGGTAATTTAGAAATATAATGTATTAGTTTCAGGGTTCGGGGGAGCATTTTTTTCATCTTATGCTGCTGCTGCTAAAAGCTGTTATGCTGCTGCCAGTGCTTGGAAAACAAGACCTGCTGTAACTTTCGGGCTTTCACTCACAGACTGTAAAACTAAGTTAGCCATGGAATAAATACTACACTGTAAATCAACAGGCTGCGGGCCTTTGAAAATCTCTAATGAGCTCGTCATTATTATTTTTTCTTTTAGTTCTGTTAATAAAGCTATCTGTATATTCTTTAAAGTTTTGAGCCTGCTTTGTTTTCTCCTAATTCTTATCTCACAGAAGGAAAATAAGTAAGTAATGGACTGAGAACAAAACCACTACACATGGTTATTTTCAATAACTTGAAGTTTCACTCAAATATATCTTGTATTCAGTAAATGCAGACAAGTAAGGTACCCTATTTTCCTTCACAGGAATGCCGGTTATGAGAAGGATGGATACAAACACATTTAGGGATATGGGGTGGGGAAAAGGAGGGAAAGGGGCAGGAAATAGTGACAATTACAACAACTGTTGAGGCTGGTAAAAATAAAACTGGATCACAGTCCTATAAATGAGCATGTGGGTAATGGATTTTGGGAAAACTAATATTTGTGAATAAACAAAAACTGACACTACAGTGTCTTTCAAAGCTGTGTAATGAGAATATCTCCATGTTCATCTGGGCATTATTTCACATTGATTAGGAAGTTCATGTCCGAAGAGAGATCAACTGCTCTGATATCCTGGTGGAATCCTGCATGGCAGGAATCCTTGTCTCTATACTTGGCAAGGGAGAATACTTTGGTTTATTCGGTGTCTTTGCTATTTGCAGTCACTTACAGATATCTTGTGTTATAAGAAGATTCCAGATAATCTGTATCTTTGACCTGACTTTACTGGAGTTATCTCCCCTGCTTTGGCCCATGTATAATTTGCTGAGGTTTTCACTTGTGTATCTGTGCTCACTGTAGAGAGAAACCAAGAATTTGTAGTACACAGCTGGGAAATTGTAAATCCAGGCTTCTTCCTTGTCTCTTCTCCTTTCCAGTACCTTGGCAACACAAAGTAAGTGAGAATTGGAGTGGAACTCATTCTTTTTCTTTAAGGGTATGGATTTTTCAAAATTTGTTTTTATACTGACCTTGAAGCCTTTCGCATGGAAGGCAGGGATAGGAGGAAGAAGTGAACAAGATGTTATTCACAGTGTTCCTGTTACCTCCCAGCTGGAGAGGACTCAAATGAGCTCCAGACAGCTCTGATGCTTTCTGTGGCTGGGCCCAGTGTAAGACCCACACAAGTAAGGTGAATATCCGAGTTTCTCTGACAATCTTCCCTCTCAGATGCAAGTCCCAGTAATGAATTACAGCTACACAAATATGCAACACTATCCAGGCTTAAAATGAAATTGTGCCATATGTGGAGATGTCTTTATATCCTGAACGGTGTTTAGTTCAGTCCCAACACCCATGCTTGGTTTTTGTTTTTTGGGGGATTTTGTTGGTTGGTTGGTTTTTTTGTGTTTTTATATCCTTGGATGACTTAATTCACAAAAGCACCTTGTTAAAAATTGGTGTCTAATTATACTTTCTTGTGATGTCTGTAGGCTGACATTGTTACAAAGATGCTAATTGCCTAATCTATGGCTTGTAATTTAAAATCACTGCTAAATATGTTTAAAAATCCATTTTGGTTCAGCCATTTGGATTTAAATTAATTTCTCTCTTCCCCCCTCCTCCCAGCCCAAAGCAAAGAACAAAGCTGAGAGAGAAGCACCTTTCATTTTGCCATTAATGGATTGGCTTTTTCTGTATTCACAGCAAATTCCTGGGTTGAGCTACTGTGTAGTAGCTCAAATTACAGTTTTCACCCTTATAGCAGTAATTTTCTCTATTATCCCAGTGGCAAATAAACTTGCGCTCTCTTTCTCACTCTGATGGCAAAGCCTCTATTTTGTTCCCTTTTTTACCACAATGGTAATTGTCTTGTTTATCACTGACACAACTGAGCCTAGAGTAAACTTGACACAAAATCTGCAAATTTCCATATATCTTGTTTTGATTTTTACTGCATTTAATTTCCTTTCTGTTTCTATGGGGCGTATTTGGATATTGTGCTAATGATGAGAACACTTTATAAGTTCATTAGCTCACAGAAGAAAGCAGAGGGAGAGTGTGAGGAAGATACAGAAGCTTTTAGAAGGCTGAGGCTCAGATCAGTGGCTGTGAGAAGAAGGCTTATGCTCAGTCATGAAGGAGCTTTGCTGTTGGAAAGTTTTAGTGGCATAACAGCCAGTGCAGCCATGGACAGAAATGAACACTAGTCCAGACATAAAGCACTAAAATTCCCTCTGTTGGTTTACCTTCCCTAATAATTACAAAAAAAAAAAACACCCAAAAAAACACCCTGCTGTCTATCTATATAATATTTTTTATTTATATAGTACATAATTCATATGTATGTATTATTATATATATAAATATAAAAAATAGAAGAATGTTTTTCCTTTGGGAAGCTATTTTAGGGATTTTGAGTTGCAAAGCAGCTAGGCATTGGAAGGACTATGCTTAGGGGGGATTAAGCAATGGTTGAGGAAAACTACTGACTTGTTATTCATTTTTTTGTTCAGTTTTGAAGAAGTGGTGGTTATTGACTAGTGATTTGCCTTTTAGTTCATTACTTACGATCCTGTAAAAAAAGAAAACCTTGTTCAGGGATGAATTAACAGAAGCATAACTCGTGGAATGTGCAAATTAATCTGGCTATGCTGACCATTTTCCACTTTCATATGCCAAGCTTCATGAAAAAATTGGAGAGTCCAGAGAAGAATAATAGTCCAGAGAGAATAATTTAGCACCTAGAAAACACAATCAGTGGTCAAAATGAACAAACTTGGCCATTTTAATGTAGAGAAGAGATTCATGTCTGCAAATAGACGAAAGATAACTGCAAGGAGGAGAACAATAACTTATCCTCCAAACTCATTGTGAATAGAAAGAGAAATGATGAGTTTAAACTCCAGCAGAACAGCCTCACAGTGTTGAGAGTAGGACAAACGCTGATGCTGAAGGGCTGGTGGAGCACTAGGCTGCCTTGGTGTGTCAAAGAATTTACGTAATTTTAAACAGGACTATGTCAGAAATGATACGTGGATGTAATTGAGCTTTTTTGGGAGGTGGATTAGATTATCTTTGGAGTTTTATTACAGTCATGCGATTCTGTTGTTATACTAATTATGACCACAGAAAAGATTCTGCTTTTTATCTCAGCACTTATTTCTTCAAATGTAAGCTGAGTAATTTAACTATCTTTTCCAGGAATATTTTTGTAGAATGATTCAGTATTTATTTAATATGATGTTGAGGGTAACAGAATTGAATGCTTGGGCTTTAAAATAACTTGTATTTGAACTGTCATGAGTAAGATAGCTGTGTGGTGTGGAAAACACTCTTGCTAATGTCATGTAGTGACAGTGAAAGGCTGAAACTTTAAGCTCTTAGAATTCATGTGCTTGTCCTAGCTAGCTGTGAGAGCAAACCAAGGGCCCCCAAAATGATAGTAACCCAGAAAAAACAAACAAATCTCAGTTTCACTGGGAAGGTATTTGAGGATGCCAGAGGTTGTTTTTTGCTTGTACTTCTGATACTGCAGTAGCTCAGTTTAACTCCTGGCTGAGGAGGTAGCCTGGTCATGGCTGAGAAATAGTGCTTGATCTGGGTTTTACAACAATTGGAAAAATCAGTGGCTAAAGCATGTGCCGTGTCATATACAGCTGTGATTTGGTGGACTTGTTCATGGTACAGTCCAATTTTCTCCAATTCTCTTGTAATACAGTGAAATTTACCAACTGCCTAGTGGCCCTTATATGTGAAAATCACATTTTTTGCTGAGTAGCTGTTCATGTATAGCAGCACTTCTTTAAGAACAGAGTAAAATTAGTATTCTTGCAGATGCAACATGAGTACACAAATTGTAAGTATTACTCTCAGGACTTTAGAGGTTTTAGGTTGCTCAAATTTTCAGTTGTACATGAAGTCAGGAAAAGCAGGTTTTCTATTTTCCACTGTCTTTAATAATGAGGTGATATTGCATTGGCCAGGGCATGTCACATTTGGACACTCCCTTATTCCTTGGGTTTTTTTGCCTGGAAAATCATTTGGTTGTAACTGAATGAACTGTAACTGCACCTAGAATAGTTGTATTTCTTCAGGAAAAAATTTCTGGAATTCCCTTAGGCATCACAGTACATCCATTTCAGATGTCAATTCTTTTAAAGTACAATTTATGCACACATATATTTAGGATGTGCATAAAGCTGCAATTCATTGTGAAGCTCAGTTGTCTTCCTGGACGTGAACTTCACTGCAGTTGCTGACACATCCAGGTGCAGTTTCCAAGTGCCCATAGACTGGGCACAGAAATTCGGTGTTGCAGCCAGCCGAGTGTGCTGGCATGTTTTTACTGCTCTGACCTGTCCAGGTGAGCACACTGTGAGCAGCCACAGCTGCTTCCTGCATTTTGAGGGCCAGCAGCCTTGAAGGTCTTACAGCTTTGTCCTACTAGAGCCCTACATTTTGCTGAAAGTGCTGCTTTCCTGTGTTTTTCCTCATCAAAGTAACCTAATTTTACAGGGGCATCTTAGCTGCAGGTACCTGATATTTAGTGGTGTGGCTTGTGGTGATCCACCTTCTGGTGATGCAGAACTCGCTCTCTCTAAGAGTCCATCATGAACTTAGCTTGAAGAACTACTGTTGGGGTTGCAAGACAATTTTTTTTCTAGTTAGGATTTTATTTTTGTTCTTCACAGCCACCTTTTATTTAGGGGAGGGTGTTATTTTAGCACATATATTTTCAAAATATTTTTTAATCAATAAAGACTTTTTTAAAGGGTTCTTTAGCAGTATGTAGAAACTAAAGCAGGTGTTTCATTACCTTTTTTGGTTTTTTACATTAAGATTATTGTGTAATAAGTAAAAATGACAAGAAAAAATCCTAAAACAGAGGTCTTGGTTACCTTAGAATCTTCTCTGTGCAGGCTCAGATTGTGTTAGGTGTTTTTAACGTTTTGGAGCTCTTTTTAGATGAGTCTGCATACACTTAGAATGATAAGTAGCAGTGTGTTCAAATAGCTCAAAGAATTTTAAAAACATATGCAATTCTGTATCAGAATGGTGATGATTTCTTCCTTAGCTTTCACTTCCTCCTTCTGTCACTGTTTGACTGATGAGGTTTTTTGGATGCTGGTAGTGGGTGATTGTCTTTGGGTTTTGATTTGTGATTAATTTTTGATTTCAGCTCTCATGGCTGAAGGGGTTGTGAGCTTGTGTAAACTGGCAGCCTAAAAAGGTGGAGAGGGCAAATCCAGGAATGTTCAGCAGAAGTTTCCAACCACATTTTCTTTTCCAACAGCAAATGAACAAGGGCACCCCTAACATTTGGGAATGTGGTAAAAGCTACTTCAGAGAACATTTCATCTCAAGGTCATATCTGAAAGGGTTACTTCTCACCGTGTGAGATGTAAAAGTAAATACTTGTTCACACTTATTTCTGTCTGACTTCACCAGCACATATATTTGCTTTAAATTAACTATAACTGGAGAATTATTTTTAAAATTTGTTTTACTTTTCCTGTTCTTAAACATTGCAAGGATGAGTTCCAAACTACAGAATTTTTATATCCAGACTTGAAAAAACTGGCAGACATAAGGTTTGGTTCTGACCATTGCAGACATTGTCCTACAAAATAGCAAGAACATTGAAGTAGTGTTGCATCATGTTGGCTTTCTGTGGGGCTTTTAAAAAACTTTTTCGTATACTTGAACTAATACAGCAACCCAGCAGCTTTGTCTTTCCTTCTCTCAGAATACAGAAGAGTATTTTTCTCTCATATATTTCTCACTTTGACTACGATGAAATATCTAGTTCTCTTAACCTATTTTAAAAGAACTGTAAGACATCATTTCTCTGCTGTGTAGCATTGGAATGAGTAAAGGATGAGTACAGGTTTAATGTGGATGTGCACAGAGAAAAAATTCTGCTGACAGAGCAGGAACTTCAGTGCACATGTATTGATGTATAAAAATTTATTTTTTAATGTTTTTCATTTTCCAATTATCTTATGAATTTATGTTATAACAAAGCAACAAATCTTATTTTATTCTTTTAAAATAAACTTCAGGTATGACATTTCAGTGTGCAGCTATTTCTTGAGAAAGCTTGGAGTTTTTTCCCTCTTCTTTTGTGTTTTTGCTTTCAGGGCCCAAGAGTTGAAACAAGTTTGAGTGACATAAACCCAAGCACCTCACAGCCTATTTAGCTTTCAGTATTTTTCCAAGAAGTTGAAAGTGCGGGAGAGACATAGCTGGACTTTGTGGATCTGATGCACTGCCTGTTTTTGTCACTTTTGCTGTCAGTTAATTCCATCCATATTTCTGTTTCTACACCTTTGCTATGTTCCTGTAAAGCTGAGATTTACTCCTATATTAGCAGGTGTTTAAAGGAGTTTATTCCCTGCAGCAACCATACTCACTGACAGAAACAAAACATATTGCAACACCTTCATTGAGTCACCTAGTGCAGACTGTCATGCTAGGTAATCTATTTATAATGAGCTTTGCACTTGTAAAAGGAGGCTGTTTATCAGCCCTAAAATTTAAGCTGCCTTTTCGCCTAGTGGTGGTAAAAACTAGTTCACCAAGGTGCTGATGAAATTTTATGGGAACATCATATAGGGCCACAACGTTTCTAAATCCTTTTTGTCATTCGGCTATTCTGCTTTTCAGAGATAGCCAGCAGCTGTGCCACCTGTGCGGGAAAATTATCCCTTGATCTTTACACCAGTCGGAAAGTAAAACAGGAATGAGAACATCTGCTTCCCTCAATCAGTTAAGAGCCACTGGAATCAAAGAGGTGTTGATTCTTTCCAACTTCTGACTAACAGTCTTGAGCTGGAAAAAGCTATTCGGTAAACTTTTTTTGACTATTTGCTTATCCTCTAATCTTTAAAATAGAGGATCCTAAAAACCTGGGAATGAGTGTTGTCTTCCCCATCCATCAACACCTCCCTTTTGGTGTTCAGACCCATGAAGAAACGCAGCAATGAAAATGCTCTTAAAGTCTGTGTAGCTATTTATTGTGAATATTTGTTTCACTCTAGGCTGTTTTCCCTTAGCCTGCTTACCTAATCAAGCTTTTCTAAGAGAAGATACTTTCCCCTCAAGCCATGCTCATGCAAATCCACTGTTGTGAATGTTAGCTTAGTCAATGGTGAATTTCAAAATGCATTTATAGTTGCATTCATTAGCTAATTAAAATGACTGAATTTTCTGCCTAGACTAAGCTAAGAGAAGCTTGACTCTTCACACCAAAAATTTATAGTGAAATTTATTATTTTTTTATAGTTTTGGTTTTAAAACTTTTAATCTTCATGTTAGAACACAGAAAACCCTTTCAATTTTTTCATGAAATGGATTTAATGGTCTCAGTTTGATCTGTATTATTCAGGAGATTAAAAAAGCTATTGCATTTTTTGGTGCTCTTCTCTTTCTAGTTTTGATTCCTTTTGTGCATACTTTTTTCCTGGCTCTGAGATCTTGGATCACTGTTCTGACCAGGTTTTCACCTCTTATGGCTTGTAGACAATTTTTGATGCAATCTGAAAGCATATAAAGAGTGAAGAAGCTGTTTGTAGGGAGGGAGAGGAGTTTTTTCCCCTCTTATTCTCCTCAGAAAGAATAAGATTGTCCTTTAAAAAACCCTAACGAACTGACAATTTGATTTATTATGCTAGAAATAGATACCTGGTCATCAGGGTGCATGTGAGTTTTACATTTAGCTTGGAAGATTTAATAGAGGTTTAATACTATTCTGAAGTCCCTACATATGTTGTGTATTTGGACCAGCTACCAAGAAAGCAAATATACATTTTTGGCATTTCACTTCTACTAGCTTGAAAAGCAAAAATCTATTGCCCTTGTGTCCTTAGTTCTTCTGCTTTTTTGTTTATTTTTCTTTCCTGTCTTCCAGTTGGTATTAGCACTACAAAGCCCTTCCCTCTCTCCCTCTGCCTCCTCTGTATGTGGATGTATGCAACCATTTCCCCTAATTTGCATGTGAACACTGTAAAATTTATATCCAAATCTTACATTTTGCTTACTTGTCTTTTCTTACCTCAGTTAGGTTTTTTGCTTTTTTATTGTAATGTTCATCAGTCTTCTCATTTAAGCTGTTTTGATTCTGTCATGGTCTCTTCCTTGTATCCTATTTTCATTTTCTTCTCTGTTTTAGTGTGCTTGGGTGACTTCTAATTAAATGTTTCTCCTTTCTTCTACTCTAAGTCTTCTTTGAACTTCTTAATTTCTATTTTTACCTGTACTCCTTCTGTCTTACACAATACTGATCTTTTTGTGTAACAGTTACAGAAGCAAGTAGTGGCTTATAAGGTGATCCTGTGCTGTCTTCCTTTCTAGTCCTTCACCCACCTTGACATCTTGGTATCATGTCTTACTTTCCTCCACTTCAGAGTTGCCTTCTGCCTGGTGCTTGCTGCTTTTGTTCTTTCCTTTATGTAAGTGGCTACCCATTGCTATCCAAAGTCAACAATAAGATCTTTCTCTCATCAGTTGTCTTCATACATTAAGGACATGACTGCTGTTTCCTATTGCACTTTAATTACTGGTTATTTTGTCAGTATATGAAATTCAGGTGTCCCTTCATTTTGTTCCTGTGTTCCTGTGAAGTGATTTATGTTGCTGTTCACTGCACTGAAACCCACTTTTTCCTTTCTGTTTATTCCCATTTTTAAGATATTTATGTATCTACATTAATGGCCTAAAGTTGTGTTGGCGGGGTTTAGAGTCACAGAAGGGGTGGTAAAGCATTGGAACAGACTGCCCAGGGAAGTGGTGGAGTCATCATCCCTGGAACTCTTCAACAAAACCTGTGGATTCAGCACTTTGAGGACACACCTTAGTAGTGTACATGGTGATAGGTTGAGGGTTGGACATGATGATCGTAAAGGTCTTTTCCAAGCTTAATAATTCTAGGATTCTATACATGTGCATAATACCTCCCAGAAACCTATCACACACTCAAAAGAACACTTTTCACAAGTGAATTTGTTTAGAATATCCCACTCTTTTGTCTTCATTTGAAGAACAATCTTAATTTCTATTATTTAGTGTTCAACATAATGTTGAAGTTTAACAGAGCTGACTTATGAAAAAGCAGCCTTTTCTATGCTCTAAAACTAATACCTATGTATGTACTAATACCTAGAAAGTAAAAGAGGGAGAAAATCCCATTCCAGAATAACAGAAAGAAGGGTGTAGTATCTAAACCCGTTAATTTTCCATAAAAATATTTGACTTCCAGACAACACTCTTTAATGTTTTCTGAGTTGTAGCAGTATTTCTGCACAGATATTGGTCTGTCCTCTTGAAAGCAGCAAACTTAGACAAAAATGTCCTATCACCTTACATATAGGTCTGGTTACTAGAGACAAAGCTAGCCTGGTTTTCTGAAAGAGTTTAGAAAATGAAAACACAAAATTTCAGCGAGATCACAAACAATATTTCTTATCTTCTTGACTTGACCTGGAGTGCATCCGTTAAAATTTGCCACTTGGGATCACAACAATTATACATTGACAGAGTTAGTATTTTTTGATTTTGTTTAGGTAGCCTGTAGAGGGTGAGAGAAATACTTCTGAACAAAATAGGTTATGAATTCCTTATGAATTCTGCATGAAGTGTCTGAAAGCAGACACAGAGTCTCCTTGATAATGGAAGAATATGTTGACCTTTGTTTGTGGAGAAAGGGGAAATGGCTTAGAATGTTTCACAATTTAATTAAAGTGTCATCTACTTGTATGAAACTGACTTTATATCCTCTAATGAACACATTAAACTTTCCAGGAAATTCTTTCTCTTGTAGCATCACAAAGAAATTGTAAAAAAGCCTTTAGCTTTGCATTCGTGCCACGTCAACATTTGATTTTAACTTCGCTTTCCTTCCCATGTCTTAATATTTGGTTAGAGGCCTTTAAATGTGCGTGTGATCAGTCACTCATCATCATCAGAGCCCAGCAAAACAGCTTGTCCTTATGGACATTTGAAATAAAGCCAGTCTTAGCGAGGAGATTGCCTACAAGAATTGCCAACAAATTAGATGAATTTTTAGAGTGGATATGAAGTCTGGTTAAACAAACATTTCATTTCTTTTAGCAGCTGATTTATTGATTCCAAACAAAAAAGCTGTGCCATCTGGTCCTTAAAAACAAAGCCACATTACACATTCCTTTTTTTAAGAATTGCCTAGGAAAATATTTATATAATTCAACATTTTTATACATTTGTACACACACAACAATTTATATAAATTAGCAGTTTTACTTTTTCTTAGCATAAAATTATTTCTTCACATTTAATGCACATAACTTTGTAAAAATTGTACATTTCTAAGACAATATGGGAATTACTAGAAAAGGTTCTATCTACAATGCTTATTATTATGTCTGAGCTATTCATTATAACACAATTAGGCAAAAAATTTTATGACTTGAATTAGAAAGCAGTATTCAGGAAAAATTTAAACAAACCCCTTGGTTAAATCAATTAAACTTATTCCAGCAAACACTGTGACATTTCAGACCTTGGTGAAACAGAGAATTAGTTTTATTTGTATGTAATAGAGTAATTGCAGAGCCGTGTAGAGACAGGTATTGCATGTAGTGAGAAATTTCACAATTTTGAAACTCGGTGTTATTCTGAGTTGTAATAAAGCATGAACAATTAAAAAATTTAGAGAGAAAAGTCATAAGCTCCTTTAGTGTATCTCTTGAAAGAAAGCCTAAGGGTAAAAGTAGGTTGTATCAATAGAAGTGATAGAAACTTAAACAGGAGTATAAACAAAGGTATGAACTGTATTGTCAAAATGGTTTAAATATACTCTTGAAAAAGTGTTATTGTTCCTCCCGCTCCACTAGTTGTTAGAATGCTCTTCCTATTCTGGCTTTCTCTCACATTACAAAAAAGAAATTATGTGCCTCAAGCTTTTAATCACATCTATAATTTTGGAAAGATACTTTGTTTTCTGTGAACATCAGTGACAATTAGTGTCGAAGGCATATTTCTTTATATATAAATAGGATTAATTAATTATGGATTTTTTTCCTCAGAAAAGATTCTTATTTCTTGGTTTTATTTCATTTCAGCTATTTATGAACTCTCTTGTGAAGCATACAAACACTTGGGCAAAACTTCAAATTACTACTGGATAGATCCAGATGGCAGTGGGGCACTGGGACCTTTGAAAGTTTACTGCAACATGACAGGTAACTGCATTGTATTTACTAATTCAGTTGGTTGGGGGGGTCGTGGGATTTGTTTTTGGGGGTTTTTTTTAAATGTAGTTAGGAGAAAGAGACTGTTCATAATTCCTATTCTTGTAAAAAGAAAAATAACTACTAAGAGCTTTTCATGAGAAGGATCATAAAATCTGCAGTCACTGTTCAGGATAGTCTGAGCAAGGCTCAGTTGTTAATCCATTTAATAAGCTTTTTGAATTGCCCCCATTAGTCTTAATAAGTCTTTGTAACCTCAGTGTTGCATCATTGAAAGAAAATTAAAAAGAAACACAAAGAAAAAGTAGATAGATATGGCTATTTACCCAATCTGTTGTATATCAACATAGTGGAGTTTAGTAGTAGCTGTAGTTCATGGGGTATTGTAGAAGGCAGCTTACAACCACAGGCAGGGAATAGAAATTAATTACAAAAGAAACAAAAGCATTTGAGTTTTCTGTATTGTCTCTTTTGTCTTTTAAACTAGATACGTCCTTCTAACACCAGTTAAATTCTGGAGATAATGTATATAACTACTTTAACTTATTTTGATTTTGTTGCGTGTATTGTTTCATGCTTTTAAGGCTAGTTTTGTGTTCTCACAAAAAGCATCCTATCTTAGTCATCTGTGTTGCCATGCTGAGGCAGGGCAATTTGATAATGAAAAACAGGGCAATTTTCTGCATTGAGAAAATGATATTATTTCTTTTTTCTGTTAATGCACAGCAGTTGTCTCAGCACTTTTTCTGATATGAAATATTGGGTAGCTGATAAAACGAACATGCACTCTGACTTTCCCCAAATGTCTGCATAACAAGTTTGAATTTCATTCTGTTTGCGCTGGAAATCTGGCATATACCTGAGTCCTCAGACTTCATCATCAGCAACATGAAGGTGAAGGTGCTATCATAGGTTAAAACAGTGTCTCTGACTTTTTAGTGCTCACAGGTGCTGAAGCTCCCACAACTCTTCTGGAGGCAGAAACCTGGACATACCTGGGCCTGTGGGATGGGTTTTATCAAACTTGGATGGGAGAAATGGGGAGGGATGCATGGCACATGCAGCAAACCCTGGATCAGGTGTCCATATGTAGACAGCCTGTTGGAGAACAGGAGAATACCACTGTTCCATGTTGCCATTGAAGTCTGTGTCTGTATAATAAAGGCATGCCTACAGAGCAGCCTGATCTACGATATGGAAGTGCTGTCAATCCTACCTGGGCTGGAGAGACAGGCCAGCCAGTCTGGTCCAAGGCACAGGTGTGAAGGCACTCTTTCTGATCCTGAGCCATTTAGAGCTTTTAAATCATAACTAGCATCTTGAACAGCGTCAATAACTAATCAGGCAGGCACTGCAGGAAACAAGGCCAAGAATCCTGTCATTTAAGTGATTTCTGATTCAGAACTGCTGTGTTTATGTGCTGTCTATAGCTTTTGGTTACACTTCAATTTATAAATTAAAAACATATGTAAAAACGTACAAATAAAAATAAAATATTTAATTTATATATATAAATTTATAAATTAAAAATATATGTCTAGTGGTGTTGGGCACAGAATTTACTGCAGCATTGCTCATTCATGTTAAATGTGAAAATATAACAGAAGTTCTCCTAGCTTCTTGAAAACTAGGAAAAAAGAGATAAATTAAAGTAATAATTTCATTTTAGTAACCTTTCTCATCTACAAAACAATTTCAGAGTACATAAATGTGACCTTTTCCTAATCAGTGCAAAGAGATCATGAACAGTAGGATACATGATTTAGTTCTCATTCTCTTAACTTGGATATGATGCATGCTGTGGAAAAATGCAGTTTTCTGTCTTAACTGGATCGCTCTCATCAGCAGCTCGTTGCTACAAGAAAAAGTCAATTTGCATTAATATCTGTATAAATATTGCAGTTTTAAAAATAAAGACCTAACAAAACTGTTTCTTCATTACAATGAAAATAACTGCAAAAGGTATGTGAAAATTGATGGAAAGTAATTTTAATCTGTTCTTCTAAAACTGACAGCTGTTCTCAGCTGAGTAAAGCTCATCACCTGTGTACATACTGTGTAGTGCATATACATTGCAGCTGTCAGAGCTTTTCTTTTGATTAGTGGTCATCTGAGGCACTAAGACTGGACAGTAAAGAGCTACAACTTTAGGAGAATTTTCACAACACCTTAAATCTTTTTTCTGAATCTATATAGGGTATTATCACCAACGTGCACACTAATGAAGGAGGTTACTTGAGGACTTTGCTTCAGCAATAACACAGTTCTGTAGAACTCTGTAGCAATGACACATATCTTGTCATATAACAAAAAGCACTAAAGCATCAAAGCAGAGCAGAATTCTCAAAAAATTTTAGTATCCAGCTTGTGCAGGTCTATGGTACTGCTAGAAATATATGTGAAAAAAAATTAAACTAACTGAATTACAATTAAATATTTTTTTATGAACATAAAAATAAGTAACCTACAGATTTAGCTATGCTGAATTGTATGTGAAGTATACGATATGGAAAAAAAATCTTCGTATGGCAAGGTAATAATATTTTATTTTAATACAGATCATTAACTGTATTTTCCTCTCTAGTCTGAGAGTCAAATCTGAATTTTCCTATTCTTCCACTATGTTAGACAAACATCTCTATATTAAATTGCTACTCAAGGTACTAATGCACATTTTAAAAATGCCTTCTTTCATTCAGGTGAAACCGGCAAGTAGAGGGCATTTTAATGACTAAAACTGCAATGTAAGTGCAGCTTGCTAGTTCCACTCCTAGATAAAGTAAGTCCACAAAGCTAGGATTATTGGCAAAGTTAATATAAATTTTTGCAAAACAAGATGGCTTAACAGCTATATACTACTTTCACGATTAGTGCAGTGTAGTTTCATTGATGCAAAATGTGAGATAGTAAGCTGAACTCTCACTTGAATATAAGCCTTCTGGGACAAGGACAATATCCTGAAAAGCCCCTGAAATTGTTTGTTGAGAAACTAAGCTCTTAGCCCCTTAATATACTGTATCATAACTATTGAGCCACAAATTTCATAATTTCATCATTATATCAGCATTTCACCTACAGACTCTATAGTCAGAAAGTATTAGCATACCCAAACCTGCTAAAAAATATTAAAAAGGAAAAAAAAAAGAGGGAGAAAATTGTGGTGCAGAAGACAGCTGTCTGGACATATTTCTGGGCATAATCCATATCCAAATTTAGTGTGTCTTAATTTAGTAAACTGGAGAGTGTCATGACAAGACCTCCCCTTCACAGATGTTGCTGTGGTAACTAAAAAATTGTTCTGGTTTCTAAGATATGCTGGTGATTCAATAGTGCAGTAAAAGTCAGAAATATGTAATTGCATGTGCTCCCCACAGCAGTTCATGGTCTCTACAAACTACTCTATTTTCAAAGTCCCTGAGCTCCTCTGTTGGAATGCAAGCCCCTCTGGGTCTCCATTCTGCAGGCCCGGAAACAAATCAGAACGTGGGGTTTGAATTAAAATCACTTTAGAAACTGAGTCACACAAATATAAATAGAAGTAAAAACTTCAGTTTTTCAGTAGAAATATATTTTAAATGCCTTAAACACTGAGAAACCATATTCGTCAAGTTAAAAAGACCTTAAACCTAGTTCTTTAGTACAGCAGTGCTACCTTTCACAGAGTACCCTTAGACAAAATATAAACATTGTTACATTACTCTTATTTTTTAGATAAGTTGTGCACCTAAAAAAAAGAACAGATAGAGATCATATGCGTAACATCTATGTAGGATTTGTGTAAGAGTTACAACTATTTTCGTAAAATAGAATTAAGTTTTGATGGGTTAGAAGAAGTAGAGTTAGAATTGTGTTCTGTACTGATTGGTTAATTAATGGCTATTATGTATATGCCGGTGTGTTAGAAGTATGTAGAATAGGAATGCTGTTGCTGTGGAACTTTGCTGCTAAGGCTGCTTTGCTGCTTCTGCTCGGACTATTTGCCCTCAGACTTCACCTTCAGATGTAATAAACAAAGAGCAAAGCAGCCTCTTCTCTTCCTCTCTCTGTCTCTGGGGAATCCCCATCACCTACTCAAAACTCCTCCATCCAATTCTCCTGCCTTTGTCTTCTCCAAATAAACTTTGTACTCAGAACTCTGTTCTGATAGTGAAGGGGAACCAAACACCTACATTTTATATCTTCATAGTGGAATGAAAATGTTTGAGAAATCACATTCAAACGATCTATTTCTGATGCAATAAAACAGCTTTTCAAAATCTAGGCCATTGCTGGTCATGTTGTGCCATTTTCCAAATAGTTATCTGTAGAAACTATGCAAATTTTAGGAAGTTTTTTTTCTTTGCCTTTTTTTTTTTTTAACAGTATTGGAAATGTTTAGAGGTAGAAAGATGGAACTTTTCAAATTAATGCACTTATGGGAAAAGTATTCCTTGATTCTGTGTTGTGGCATAATGTTTAACCATTAGACTGCTTTTCAGTTTAGCCTCTTTTGCGGCTGAGGTCAACAGGGAACTCTTTCAAAGCTCTGTCATCTCAAGGCCAAGATCTTACCCTCTTTCAGAGGCAGGTCCACAAGGCAAAGTTAGACTCTGCATTCCAACTGGTTTTTCCAAAGTTGGAGGGTTACTCTCTCAGTATCCAGTTTGACCTTTCCTGTTTTCTCCTTAATTGTCATCAGAGCACTATCTGTAGTAGAGAGAATTGTTCTTTTAAGATAGTTCTTAGAATATCTTAATATCCAAAATTTGTTAGTGCAAAGTTTGAGTATATTGCAGCTTCATTCCATGCTCTGTATAATATTTCTGAATCTCTAGGCCTGATTCCCTTTTCTCTGACAGATTTAGTTTCAGTCCCGTTGAGAAAGACACAGGAAATAAGTTGATAACTTCCTAGTTTTAATGTTTCTCTTTTTCTCTGTTTGGTACAAGGAGCATGGGGAAAAGGTGTCAGATGAGTAAGATTATTAAAATCTTACCTTGTGCATTTGTCCTGCAAGAATTGTTAGAGTGAGGAATAAGTAGAGGAATAATGCAGAGGGACCACAAGGGCTCAGTTATTTATCCTAATGGCTGTAGGGGATGTCAGTGGGAGAGGCAGATCAGCACTCCTGTAGTTGCTTGAGGCTTTAAACTGAGGAAAGGAAAATCATAGCCTGCTGTTTCTACTGCTTCATCACTTAGACTACTGATGCAAAATAGAACTGAAAGGTTTCATAATGTATTTTACCAGAAGATATGTCAGTTAATCCTTTCTATTGGTCCTGAAGTCTTTATGTCTCCATGATGCAGCTTTTATCTCATTTTAGGATCCAAATAGCTGCAAGCATAATGACTTCATTTGAGTAGTACTTAGCCTATCTCCTTTCTACTACAATTCTTTTGCCTCAAGCTGCTCATCTTCAAACTGTTTGAGAAATCATTATGAGTATTCACAGCCTGCCTCATTAAGGTCAAATGTACGAGGTGTCTTCTCTACCGACTCTCCTCCTTCCTCTCTGCTCTCTCTCTTCATTTTTTTTAACAGAAGTGGCAATTGTAATAATTACTGCAATGACTTTGTCAGCAGACATTAAACAACCACAACTGTTGCATCCTGTGATTTTTCTCTCTTCTCTCTGTAAATAGTGGGTCACTGGAGTGCTTTATACTATGACATATGTAGAAACATATGGCATGAATATAAATGTGCCATCTATCACTACATCCTGAGGAAAAGTGCCCTAGACGCAGTAAATGTTTGATTCTGTTGCTCGTATCTATATAACCAGTTCTTTCAGATGAGAATTTCTGAGAACTGCATTATTGAACTTCCAAGGTACCAAAACTTTTATTCATGCACATATATATGTATATCAAAAATTACATGTGAAACAAAATTTTGAGCAATTTAATTCAATAAAGTAAAGATTGAGGGAGGAGTTAATTTTTTTTTAGTTGTTAACTAAAATAGAATGAATTGATACATATTTAAAGGCAATAAAGAAAATGTTATTGGACAGTGCTAAGTTGTTGAATGACAATAAAGGTATAGAGACCTTATCTAGTGTAATCTCACTTCGGAAAGCTTTCTGTAATAACATTTAAATCTCTTGCCTAAAACAGAGGAAGAAAAATGGCTTCAATGTCTCAATTCTTACATAGGAAATGAAGATTTTATTTCTAACAGCATCTCATACACTTTTCTTTCCACTGTAGAGGGTTTTTTGGAGGCTTTTTAACAGTCTGTCAGTCATTTTTGCAAGGTAAAATTACATTTGAGAGGTCAAAAGAGTGACAAATAATTGAAATTAACTGGGGCTGTTGTTGGAGAATATCCAGCTTGTTTCCTTGCAGATGAAACAAGAGCAGAAACAACCATAAGAGAAACATTTAGGACACTGTTTATGGTTGTTTTGACTTATCAAGCTAGACTCTCTGTACAAAGAAAGGAGAAAAAATACTGAGAAAGAAGAAAATATTAGTCATTCAAGCACCAGGGGATCATGTCTAGAGCAGCATCTCTGATGGCAGACTTTCTTCCTAAGGTGAATTCATCCTCCAAGCATCAGAGTAAAATAATAGACCCATGAGAAACCTGGAAACAGAACAGACTGTTTACATCTTTGCCTGCCAAGTTGGCTGAAGCATCCTACATCTCAGCTTTAGTTCATTGATTATATTTTTCATCTGCTCTTATTTACAAGGCATATCCTTTTTATTCTAGGTTTCATTGGTACATATTTTGATTTGTAATGAACTTTTTTTGTTGCTGTTATTTTTAATTTACGCCAAGTTTGGCTTTCTTGCTCGTTGTGGTACTTTAATGTATCTCAACATATTTGACTGGTGTATTTCTCCACCACGCTGTGGAACACAGTACTGACTTGCTGCAAAAGTTTGTTTTGTGGTTGTTTTTCCATCTGGATACAACTTTCTAATCAGCCTCAATCAGTTGACAAACAGTAATTGTCAGCCTTTACCTGGACTCATCTTTATTAGATGCAGCTTGCTGTCTGGGGTCCTTATGAAATGAAGCAGGATGTTTTTCTGTTTGGTTTGTTGGATGTGCCTCAAGTTACCACTGAAAAGTGATGCTGTTTGGCACCCTCATGCTTGGCAGTTATTTGAGTTTGACTGGTTAAAGCCACTATCTCAATGGCAAGGGATGAGTGAGAGCAGTCTGTTGCTGTTTTCTGTGACATGTCGAGTTTGTCATATTGTAAGGTTTTTAAGGATGGAAGAGTAAAGGACTACAGCCTGATAAAACCACACTTAAGGGCCATGTGATTGTGAAATTGGTTTTTACTTGTATTTTATAATGTTCAGAACTTAAACCTACACTGCTGTATAAACAGCCTTCACACAGAGATGAAAGTTTTAATAATCTCAGGGCTCATCATAATATAAAAACATAGAATTTGGAACGTGGGGGTAAGGTTGTGAATCAACACCTGGTAACTTCATTAAGCGAAAATGTGTCATAAGGAAAATGTGGTGTCATAACTTTAGGGTTTGAGTAAATCATGTTAAATTCACATGATTCTAAATCACATTGGAGTTTCTCTAGATATTTTCTGCAGTCACTCTTGCATGTGTAGAAAATGAAAAGCTACCCCAGTGTGCAACTGCAGAGAAAATATCTAAACCATAAAACAAAAAATATGGTGTGAAGTCAGCCTCCAGGACAAAGTTCTTGATTTGCTCTGCCTCAGAAGAGAACAAGCTTTATCACTGACACTCAAGGTGGCTTCTCAAGTCACCAAGAAATAGAAACTTTTCTGGATGTCTGACTACATTCCTTTAATTCTTCCTCTTTTTTTCTGTCCCACTTCAAGCTCTGAAGCATCATATAAGAATGTACAGGAATAAAAATATGCCATGTCATCATCTTAATGCATTTCACATGCTCATAGTGGGAGCAAACATCCACACATCAGGCATAAGATGACTAAATATGTACTGACCTCAAAGCATGACAACAAATTGGCATTTGAGAGTGACATAGCAGACTTAGTTGAAAATAAAGCAGACTCTTTATTTTGTCAAAGTATTTGGTCTAGGAGAAGCAAAAAATCCTGGCATCGTCTGCAGTCAGAAAATATTCCTCATTTGTTGGAAACCAAGCTCTCAGAAATTAGAATACAAGAATTCTTTCTCAAACTCTGTGCATTGCAGGACCCCACAAGCCTATATTTCAAGAAATATGCCATAACTGGGCGAGTAATAAAAAGGGATGGTTGGAAATAAAATGATGATCAGTACCATCTACCTCAAACTGTTATTGTGAATGTTAGAAGCAAATATTTAGCTCTGGATTCACTCCCACACGCTTGTTCCCTACTGAGGATGTAAGGAACTTGGCACAAGCTGCTTCAGGCCAGTGATATGCTTCAGTTATCCCTAGAAAATTGCTCCCGTAGAGAATATTATTGAAAGGCCAAACAAAACTTCTGTTGTCTGTAGAAGTTTTATTACTTCTTTTGGTCAGAAAATTAAGGTCAAGTTAAGGCTAGACAGCTAAATTACCCCTGAAATAATGGGAGTTGGTGCTGGCGGTTAGCAAGTTTTATTTTATTTTGATGGCAATATTTTCTCAGCATTTATCTGTTGTTTGAGAGGGGTACAGATGTTGTGAGGTGTGTGTTTTTGCCTACTCCCTACACCACTGGGAAAGCTCTGTGCTTCTGTGGGCTTTGAGCTGCACTGCCTCAAAGCCTGGAAGGTGTGAGTCACTAAGTTCATGTGGGACTTGTGGTATACAGAAATGCTTTCCCATATGGGCTTCTCCCTTACTGCTTCCTTGTCCTTAATCAACAGGGCAAAGAAAATCTTCTCATCAAGTCCCATCCAGGGTTGTTTTTATTTACAGCTACTGCTGTCTTGTCTTGTTGACTGTGGGACTAGGAAGAACACCATTTACCTGTTCTGAGTGTTGTTGCTATTGACAATTTCTCTGAAACTGGAATCAATGTAGCTAAATGTTCAAAGAGCAGATTAGTTTAAAGGAAACATCTGAAATCCTGTTCAGACCACAAATGGTGTATTAAGTTCACTTATTTCTGAAACAGATAGTCAAGTGATGAAACAATTACAGGTGATTTCTAAGAGTGAAGAGAGATTCATTCTGCTCTAGAATTTCCAACCAGCATTCAGGGTGCAGTGCTGCCACCCTGATGTGTAATTTTCTAAATAAATTTCCCTAGAAGGGCAGGTAAGCTGTGTCATCACTATTGTTTTTAAAAATTCTCAGGCTTTCTTTTATGCTCTGATAGACGAGTTTTTTTAAAAATTACTTGGGCAATGAATAAGCTGCAGAGGATATCCATTTTGATCTGTACATCCACATCTAGGGAAAGTACTGCTGATGCAGTTTCCCCAGGCAGGCAGGAGAGGTACAGGATGATTCTCCCATGTCTCCCTCCCAGGAGCTCCTAACAAGTGAATTAGTGTAGATTATATAAGAATGTGAGGATACAGTCTTATGAAGTTTTAGTGTGAAGGCTCTCTTTGAGCGCACCTAACAGACCCCAACATTATTTACATGTTTGCATTTTATCACTTAAAATTAGTCTTAGTGCTTTTCTACAAAAAAGAACAAGTGTACAATAACTATAATGTGAACCGACAGACAATATTTTTACTAATTTCCAGTATAGGCACTCAGTACACATTTTAGGGCAGCACCAGAAGTATGCTATAAATTCCCCTCCACCTGTTCCACATAGTGGGAAAAAGAACTGGGGAAAAAGACTAAAGGAGGATAGCAATGACTTAAATCTGGTATCATCTGGAAACAGACTTTTTTTTTTAGCTTCAAGGTCACAGAAGATAGTACTTCCTCTGAAAATACAGTAGTCAATCAGAAAATGTTATGAAGAGACCACTTAGAATCATTAAAGCCAAGGAGGAATTTTCCTGGAAGAACCAGACTCAGTTGCAACCTACTGAGATTATCACTTGCTCCACAGCACCAGAAAGTGAAGAACAGTTGAAATAAACTGGATGCAACTTAAGAGCAAACTAATGCTAGCATTCCATATGGTTTAGTGAGAAGAATCCAGCCAACATGACCATAAGACGATGAGTCTGTGAGACTTTGTGCAGTGAGTAGGGAACATCTACAGCCAGAGAACTTCCAGAGCAAACTTTTAGATTTGAAATGGAAACCCACAGTTGCAAACCGAGTCTCTTGTTCAGAAAGTCTTAACTGCTAGCTGTAAGGATCTCCTTCCACTCGTGTGCTGGAATCCAAGTGTTTCAATGTTAGGGATCTGGGTTCACTTTTATTATGTTCAGAGTTCACATTATTAAGAGAATTAACATGCTTTTTATGCTTCCTGCATTAGAATTTTTTCCATTTGCTAAGCCTAAGTTTTCCTTTTTTCAGGAGGCCTGGGAATATTGGCTTTATCTAGTATGTTTCAGGATATGCTTCCCTGAGTGAGAATTATTGAGGTAATGATCTTCCGTTATCCTAGATGAGATTTATGAGACTAACTCTGCACACACTGAAGCATTCAATAGTAAGCAAGTTAAGAAAATTGGTGAGAAGAAATTATTACCTTCCTACAATTATTTTTGTGCGTTTTGTCAAAGCAGTACCCTAAGCCTTGAGGTTATACTACTCCAAAGGGAATAGCTTTTTATCTTCACTTTGGGATGCGCTTGTGCAACAGAAATGGAAATCACAGTAGGTTTTCTTTCAGACCAGCATTTGTTGACTGCAATGGAATAAGCTTGTCAGTAGTCATTAAAAAAAAAAATTAAATATGTTTAATAGCATGTTATCAGTAGTAGGAAAAAATACTGTCACAATTGGAAATGGCAGTGTTGTAAATTACTGTGTTGTATACCTAGGACCATCACTACTCGACGGGACTCCCTTTCTCTTAGCAGTAGTTTGGTGGACAGGAATTGATGTTCTCACAGAGACACGGACATCCCATAGAAGCTGACTTAGCTCTCCAAAGCCTGAGCGTGCATTTTTTATGGGTTTAGATCAGACATGTTTCTGTCAGAAGCATTTTTCTACCTGAAGTTGTGTTATTGCTCATATTGTTTTGGTAATTACCACAGAACTAAGCTGAAATGGTCAATCTTACTTGTGCTGTACAGTGAACATCTGATGAACAACCAGCTGAGCCAACTGGATGCTAACCAAAACGTGTACTGAGACTTCTCAGGTGACTGACACCTCTGCTAGGCAGAGTAGAATCAACTGGGGTAGATTCATAAGTGTTTCTGATCAAGAGTTATTAGCAAAAGGCCTTACTAATGAACTTGTGTTGTGCGCTGGCATGAATATTCATGGCTTGTCTATCTCATTGCGTAAACCAGATTACTTAGAAATTACACATCTATGGGAAATAAAAACTACCAAAAAAAGGCACTAACCTACTTTAATTAAAGTTAGTATTCAGAGGGACCTTCTGACATTTCTGCAGTCTTTAGCACTGGAGCTCTGAGTGATTGTTTCACTTCTGCCTGACACTTTCTCCATAGCTGTTGCAGATTTTTGCTACAGCTGTCATAATAATATTAAACCCATGTTACTTAATGCTCAACTGTATTGCAAACCTATACTTTCAAATGCTTTGCAGGGCTTTGTGGCATCTGCAGTGTAAAAGAAGCAGTGCAGGTGCCAGAGACCAGCAACCACATTTTTCATTACATCAGAGATAGAAGAATCAAATTAGAGTAGCTGCTGTTTCAGCCTTCTTCCTAGGTAGACATCACTAATCAATCTTATGGGTTTTAGTAGTGCATGAAGTGCCAAAACTAGACAATTTTTCAAGATTAGAATTTAATATATTCAAATCACATAATGGTTTTTTGAAAGTGTAGCAAGAACAAAGATAATTTCTCTTGAAATTACTTCTGTTCCTCCCCTGCCCTTTTGTTTCCAGGCCTGGGAAATGTCTGCTATTAACTCAGTTGCTAACACTTGGTTGAAATGTATTTTAAACTAATATTTTAATACCAACATCAATATTGAGTCTTTTCCTATTCCCTTTTCAATAATACTTTTTGCTTCATATGGTCTCTAAGTTATTTCTTCAGATTCATGAATGAGACCGTGTGTAAGCAATTGCCAGTATTACCTATGTGCTTTTGAACAAATAAAAAAAGTAAACCTAATTCCTCACCCAGACCTGTGGATGTCTTGAGGTAGTCAGTTCTCTCAAATGGTCTGTCCTTTTGTCTCTGTAAAAAATTCTGGGGTTTATTTAATGTTTGATTTCTTTTAGGCAGGTATGTTTTTTAGATTTGGGGGTTTTTATTCTCTTGGTTTTTGGTTTTGTTTTTTTTTTTAAGGCAATAGAAGGATCTTTATTTTTCATTTATTTGCAACATATTCTTATGCCTGAGTGAATATTGCCAAGTGACTGTGACAAAATAGATTTTGAAGAAAACAAGACTGTTCACCTCTTTTCTATATATTGCAAAGATTTTTCCATTATTAGGAATTCTTATAAGTTTTTAATTTTTTGATCTTCTGCTTCTGTTGAATTTAACATTCACTGAATTTATCTGTTGACATTTTAATGTCAGATCCTTTTTTAGATGGCTTTCCTTTTGGGATCTAATCTTTTCTTCCTGGGCTAAAAACATGCTTCAGAAGAAAGCTAGTTTTAAATCTAAAAACTAAGATTAGGTTTGGTTCTTTAATTAATGGTTGGAAGCCTTTTACTTTGTGATAAATTTCCTGAACTATCCAGTCTGCATGTTTAGTGAAATTATACTAACTAGGTACTCAGTAGATTACATTATAGAGAAATTTCAGCTCTACTGAAATGTTTGACTTGCAACATCAGCTTCACTGAAAGAGTTTTATGATTCCTAGAAATTAGGAGACCTCATTGTAAGCAAATGTGTTATTGCCCAGTCTGTCACTACTCAGAGGACATTTCTGCCAGCCCCTTCCCCAGCTTTGGTGTCTTCCTACAAACACATTCAAATATCCTAACACTCTTTTTAAATTATGGGCCCCATAACCTCACACAGTACATAGGGAGAGGCCAAATCAGTGCTAAATACAGCAGGATAATCACTTGTTTTGACTGGCTGGTGATGCTGTGTTTGATGCACCTCGGGATGAGATTTGCCCTCCTGGCTATCAGAGCACACACTGCTGACTCCTGTCAAACCTCCTGTCAACCAGCACCCTCAGACCCTTCTTTGCTGCCAGTCTTCTCCCAGCTTAGACTTAGGCCTGGTGTTGCTGTATCCCAGTGTAGAACCCAACATTTGTTATTGTCAAATTGCACAGCATGGATGATTGCCTAATACTCCAATTTATCCAGATCCCTGTGCAAGGCTTCTTGTCCCCTGAAAGAGTCAACAGTACCTCCTATTTCAGAATTGCCCACAGTCTTGCTAACTGTGTGTTCGACTTCTGCATCCAGATCACTGATGCAAACATTGAACAAACTGGCTCTAGAACTGAGCCCTGAGGAACATCATTGGTAACTGCTCACCAGCCACATCTAGCCCCACTCACCACAACCCTTTGAGCCCCACCCTTCAGGCAGTTCTTCACCCAAAGGCCCACGAACCTGGGGCTTGAGGGGGTTAGGGTTTTTTCCTCTCCTTTTTCTTTTATTTTTTCCCTTCTCAATCAGTGTTGAAGTCTCTTTTAGAGAAATTGAATGAAACCTTTGACCCATTGAATTCATTGGGGAAATTTTCTGTCTACTTTTGGTTCCTTCTGCACCAAAATTTTGTGTGTATGCGCATTCTGAATTGTTCTAATAGTGTGGAAGAAATAAATATGCATAGTCAGTTATGTAAGTTGCACACCTACATTTGGAAATCTGCAAGGAGATTGATTTCTGCAGCTGCTCAGAGTGTAATGAAGTCAATAGCCTTCATAAAATCTCAGCATTTGGTTGACATATTTCATCTTCTGTAGTGAGTAATATTAGAAGTTAAGCATAGTATATACTTAATATATATGTGTACATATAGATATGTCTGATGGGCGAGAGGAACTTCACAGATCTTTTGAATGTCACTATTTTAATTTGATCTATGGATAGTTTAATGCTCTTCTGGTCTTGGAGAACCCTATGGAATTCAGAGGGCTGCCTTAACATTCAGGAAGGTATAATTTGTTTGTCTTTTTCAAGGAAATAAAATTTCTATTTGTTAAATATAGGGAAACAAAATAAAGAACAAAGTGGTTAATAATTAGAGAAGGTACTTGAAGACCCCTAAGTAGTTGATTGCTAAATGGATTCTATCACTGTTGAAAATTTCACTTCAGATTTACTTATTTTATTCCAGATATCATCTTTTTATATTATGATGGAGAAATCATTTAAAATTCTAAATAAAATGTAGTCAAACAACTCAGTGTCCAGCAAAGCTGTATGAGGCACACGTGTACTTACCAAGAGAAAAGATTATGTTTATATAAAGAAGAGGCCAAAGGATAGGCCCAGGCCAAGCAAGCTGGAATGCATGGAGAAGCTGTAGTAGACTTTTACAGGAATCAAAACCATATGTGGAATTTGTCTGATCCAGTGTAGTATTCTCCATAACCCTGAAATATCAGACTGGTGAATGTGAATAGAGATGTTTCCTTGCAAATTTCTCATTGCTCTAGAAAGTGTTTTGCTGTTGTAATGGTTGGTTTCCATATATATTTGGTACCTCAGTAGGAACAGAGACAGTTTAATACCTTTTTTCCCAGATAAAGGTACAGCAAAACACTTAGCTATTCAATTCTGTTGAACTTGAACTACAAAGTTCAATTGTGCACAATCATGAATTTTTCAGCATCTCAGAGATATCAATTTAAAATTTATCATTTCTAGATGATATTGTTACATTTATCAATAGATGGTGTTATATTTCTGAGTGGTTTTGGAGTATATAGGATAGTATTTGCAAGCCTTTGATGAGAAAGAAATTAATATTAGATCTAGTAAAAAAGCATCTTCATTTTCACATATGCTACTCCCTTCTCCAAATTCTGTGGTGTTTTTTGTATGCTCTGATTTCTATATTGAGGCATAAAAAGGATATTCAGGAGCACTAGGTTTATGGAAATAGACATATTCCTGCATTCCTTCTCACGAGTCCTATGCTAGAAAGAACTTTCTGATAGAAAGAATCTGTTGGATATCTGCTAGCAGGAAGCCAGTGAGGCAGCTGGTGCAGCATTGGGCTTTCTTAGGGTGTTGTTTTTACGCAGCGCTGTCTTTGATCTGTATGACACTTAGGGTACTACTTTCACAGATGCATACTGCAAGGATAGTTGGAGTTTCTGAAAATGCTAATTTGTATTTCCTTAAAAGAAGCATTTGGAAAAAAGCACTCGGTTCGTTCAGGTGGAAATAGAGTCCCCTGCAATGGATTATCGGGTTTTAATGGTGGTCCTGAGATGAGAGGTAAGGAGAAGACACCCTTTGTCTACAAAGAAGTGAAAAACTTAACTTTCAAGATTTTCAAGAAGTTAAGAGTTTCTTATAGGTCTAGCAGGATCTTTATTACCAATTCTTATAGTACTTTAAATTCTTCCATTAGAAGAATTATACTTGTGATCTTTACTACTCATAAGTGCAAGTGGGATATTTGTCTTTTCTCAGGATCAAGCTGTGTCTGTTACTGTAAATGAGCAGAGAAACTTATGATTTTTCTCTTCTACTCTTAAACTGAGATTGAGACAGAATGACGTCATAACATTCAGAAGACGAAAACCTTTTAAGCATACTTTATCAAGTTTTCTGACTTTTCTCTGTAGTCTAATTGGCTTTTTCCTTTCTCCTAATGTCTCTCTGTCCACATATCAAACCACAGGCTTACTAAAAACTTTCACAGAATGTCTTTTAAAATAACTCATGGCATGGTAGTTTAGTATAGAATTCAAGTCATGCTTCATTTGAGAGATTACAAATAAAAACATTCAAGATATCAAAATTCTTCTGTCAGTCACAACATAACTAAACTTCATTCTACTGTCCATCTTGACCATCTAATATCAATGTTTCTTGAATTTTCTAAAGAATTTTTAGCACAGTTGTCAAAAAATAAAGGAAACATGATTCTGCACTAAACTATGTATAATGGTAGTTTTTGTTATTTTATTAGGAAATGCTTAGGTTTATGTAGTAATTCAAATGAGATTCCTAAGTTTAAATATGGTCAATATGATTCAGAATAATGATGAAATAATTACAAACTACCAAGAACAGGCACTAAAACTTGGAATTTTAAGTTCTCCAATCTGGAGGCACTTTTTGAAAGCAAAATAAAAAGTTTTTCAGGAGGCTTCCTAACATTCAGTTTATTGATGCAGTAATTAGAAAGGGTACTTCAGAACACTATATTCCTTTTCCTGTCTGTCTATGGAATGGGGTTAGCAGGATGTGAGAGAGAAGAGTGGAGTACGTTGTTCTTTTAAGTTGGATGGGTATGATGAGGATTCAAGCACTTCGCTGACGGGAGAACGAAAGTTAAGGGGAGTTTTTAGTGGTAGCACTTGAGACCTGCATTAGTCTTGCTCCTGCCTCTCCGTGAGAATAGAAAGTCAGCCAGAATAGCTCAGGAAATGGTTTCTCATGGTCCAAGCTAACCGAGTGAAAGCTTTGAAAAGCCCTTTTCTTCAGGATATCCTTTGAAATATATATTTTTAAAACTCTATTACTTTTGTTCAGTGATTCTAGGAAGAACTATTTGGGATCATAGCTAGCGGATTGTGCTATGTTGCTTTGTAAAATAAAAAAATCAGGCAGTAGTTGATTTTTTAAACTGTATATGCTCTTATGCTAAAATGAACTGAAAGATACTTTAAAGGAGACACATTTGATCTTTCCATTTGTATAATACTTGTTTACATATGAGGCTGCTCTTCAGAAAGTAGAACCAGTTGTCGATTCTTCAGCTATTGAACTGTTTCCAGCCCTTGCCCATATTCTGTTCACTGTGCTGAAAACAACCACACTGTTAATTCTTTTATGTCCTTTGTTCTTGACTTTAATGCTCCTTAATCTAAACTGAACTGCAATTGCCATCTGTTAGACCAGGCACTTAAATGATCCGAGTCCTCCTTCATATGGCTATACTGTATCTCATTATTTATTGTTCCTTTCAATATAGGATTATTTTTAAACTCATGCTTCTAATAACACCCATAGGAGGTAATTTTTGACATCAGGGCCAAAATCAGATTCAAGCTTTTTCCCCCAGGCACTCTTTTTCAGCATAACAATATCTGTTGTTGCAGTGTTTTTTCTTTGAAGGCACAAGTGATCTCTATTCTGTTTCTCAAGGTACTCTTGGCATTAGCTTTTCATGTACAACTGTGTTGAATCGTTCAAAATAATCTCTAGTAATACAGGGAAGTCATCCTCTACTTGCCACTTCACTATGTCCCTTCAGGTTTCTAACAAGTTGCATTGGCACAGCCATTTCATTATCATTTCTCTGGAAAATTTTTGTTCCATGAAAACTGTATTTTGGTCACTTCTTTCCACTCTTATTTTGTAAAGTATCCAAATTTATCTATTAGATATAGATTTAAATTATTAGAAAATTATATCATTCAATATCACTGTAAGTTCACAAATAAATAAAGTTTTCCCTTTCCTGAATTGTTATGAAAGAGACTATGTAAATACAAGGGAAGTGTATTGCCTCACAAGACACCATCATAAGTAAAAAAGAACACAATATTTCATAGTTAAATTTGAAAATTCATTATTATCTTGAACAAGAAACAATGAAAAGAAGGAATGAAAGGAGTAGACATAGAAAACGAGTGCAGGAATGGCTCAATTACGTTTTGGGATTGATCCTATTCCCCACCTAAATAGATTAAGAAACTGACGGACTTTGCTTTCTATGGAATTCAGTTCATAAGAACACTCTTCATTTACTCTTTTTTTCCCCCCTGAATATTGGATTTTTTCTGGTCTAAACCCCATTTACTACATTAGTAAGATGATAGCAGTTCATAGCGCCAGAGTAACTGTACTGCAAAATTAACATTTGCAAATCTCAGGAGAGATTGTCAAAACACTCATTAACTTCAAATGAACATATATTTTTCATTTTTATAAACTCAGCTGTAGCTCCTTTGAAGTCCACAGCAGAATTAGTTTAAAATTGCTATATATGATTTTAAGCTTTTATATATAAAACACACAGAGAAATAGAATAGGATGGATAAGAGGACATTGCCTACTGTCATATTTTTTCTACGTCGATTGTAGATATCAGGCCTTGCATCTATAACATTGTTGCAAAAGGTGCTTAGTTTATTCACATTGCTAATGACTGTGTTACCATCCCACATAATTCAACAGTACCAACGAGGCTCTTATCAGAAAATAAAATTGGAGACCTCATAATATGAGATGATTATGATTGTAATTTTTTTCCTCCCTAGAGGGCAGTCCACTTTTAAATAGGTTATCTTATCTAGTTTCTTGAGTTGTATGTAGCATAGTGTAGAACATGCTGCAGTAGTCTAACTTGAAGATACAAAAGCACTGATGATGGTAAAAAAACCATGATGTCTAGTAAAGAACTACCTCCAGGTTTTATATGCCCAGGTATTCTCAAAATCATCTTCTCCAAAATTTCAACCAGGAACCAAGGTGTTCTCATACATCAGCCAAATTTTAGGTCAGGAAACTGCATCCATCAAAAAAAACACCACATATCTATTGAGAGAGAGAGGGAGAGTGGGCAGATGGTCTTTCCTGAGAAACGAAACTGTTTTCTGATTTCTTGAAAATACCTAATAAAATAATATCTTAAGAATATAAGTCCATTCATTTAAAAAAAAAAAAGTAAAACTCTAATAGCAATAAATGTAACTGTAGATTAAAGTAAAAGGGGAAAAATGTATCCATACCTATGCAATACAAGCATTATTTACTGAAATTTATTTTTCAAACTCATTATCAGATAATTTTAATCACAAAATATTACTTAATTTATTTGTCACAAGCAAGTTTTCTTGCTTAACTGAGCACCAAGCAAATGAGTGAGCAAAGTTCAGTACTAAAAGAAACTGAGTATCTGCAAAATAGTCAATAGCACAATGATGAATATCATCATACCATCATGAAATATGTTGAATATGAGGTGGGAAAAATCACACATGTTAATATTTGATTTGATTGCTTGAATAGGTGGTGATCAAGGAAATTCTAACTTTCATTTCTCTTCATATTAATGAACCATTACTAATACTTACTGATTATTTTATTAGCCAGCTACTTCACTTTTTATTAGCAAAAGTACTAGTGAGTGGGCAGGACTGTAAGTCGGTCATTGCAACTGAAAGGTATTTTCAGCAAAACGAATTAAGTCAATTTACTGTCATTTTAAGAAAACAGGTGAACATTTCCTTTTTAAAAAAAAATATTCTTAAATTAAGGAACTTAGTCTTATTGTAATATCAATCTGTTAGAGAGGAACTGTTTCAGCAAAGAGTAATGTGCAGATTAAATTACAGGGAACCTATTTTCTCTATAATTGCATCAAATGTATTAGCAGTTTGGATCTAATTAGATGGTTCTTAGTGAAAACCATTATGAATTCTATTAAGAATCTATGGTTACTGGTTTTCAGCATTCTATTCAAAGAAAGTTATACTTCCTCTTCACTGCTAAAAACAAAATAATGGAGGAACCACTTTTTTTTCCTGTGCAACTGGAACATGCTGTGCAACATTAAAAAAAGCTCTAAGAAATGCATTTGAATGCAGAAGTGGTCATCTTGGAGGCCCTTAGCTTCCTGAAGTGTTAGCGATTAGCTGGTTGTTGGTACTCCAGTGGGAAAGCTAGAATCAGCCCAGTAAATCCAGTTATGAGCTCATATAGTTGCGTGTGTAGGGAAAGTGTACTTTGGTGGTGCATAAGTCATATGCACAGCTGAGACTGACAAATTGTCTCTAAACTCTTGTGGTTAGCCATATGTCATGGGTTCTTCGAACAACTGCTAGTGTATTAGGGGAATACTCATTCCAGTGTTGTGGTGGCAGTAATTGCCAGGAATATGTATCAAATTACTGTTAATTAGGACAGATTTTTCACTTCTGTGTACCTTAAATGGGACTTTTGTGTACTACTGACAGAAAATAAGGGATAGTTTTTCTTTCAGGTTTTGATATATTAACCCTGACTACCATATCTTGCTCTCAGCTACATAGGAGTAATGCCATAAAATGGTGAGGATACAGGTATTTGAGATAGTGTGAACTATCAGCATTACCTTCTCTGTAAGGGAAGTTGGCTGCAAGCAGGTTACTGATTCAATCTCTCTCAAGAATGGACTCAACAAACAAGGAGTTTCTAAACAACTGAAAACATAAGTGAAGATATTGGCCTTATCTTCAAGCTATAAATGCCTAGCTGATTTCCATGGGAAGTATAAACACATTAACAAATTTTTAAGACTGGAAGGCATAAAAAAGTTTATAATCAGCACTCAGTAAATAAGGTTGAGATTTCTGCCTGGCATCTATCTCCTTTAAGTCTTTGAGCCATCTTGAATCTAGCCTCAGATATATAACTGAAGTCTGCTTTCGGTGGGGAGGGGAGATGGATTTTTGTCTGTGACCATATTACACTGTTAATGTGTTTTCTCAGCCAAGGAAAGGCCCTACCATTCCATACAGTTTTGGTCCTTGTGTCATGACAGTGCTTTACAGTTAAATCAGGAAAATGTGAGAAGAGCATGAAATCCCTTACCCAGAGAAGGAGCTTCCTTCCAGTACACCAGCCGCAACTTTTCTTCCACACTCTCTCTCTGCCTGACCTGCAGGCACAGATGGTTCAGCTTCCAGAGTTTGGACAGGACAACTTGCTGAATGTGTTCATGGGTCATTTGAGCCAGACTATCAACAGATTAGTTGAAAGTGAAATAAGACCTAGGTTTATTTTCAGTATCTGACCAGGTGTATCCTAATCAATCTCCCATCATCTTTTAGACAGCAGGAAGGGATTGAGTTGCTTTTCTGTAAATGATTATTGAATTCATGCACATGCGATTATTGAATTCATGCGTATTGAGAAAAAAGATGTATTACAAGCATCCACAAACTCTTACCTGTTAGGAGTACTTGTATTGACAGAAACATCCTGAAGTTGTTCAGAGGATGCATTTGACTGACAGGAGTATATTTCTATCTTCTTTAATTCAGTGTGCTGCAGTAAAGTTTAAATTTACTAATTTGATGCCATAGGTTTTAGCTTTTATATTTTTCAAATCCCATACTACTTAGTATATTACTCTGAAACGTAATATAACCTATGAGCTGCTGTTCTCTCATGCTGATTAGACATAACAAACCCTCTCTGGGCCTGAACTCAAGGACACCTTGTTGTCCCAGGCCCCAAAATATGTAACCTAAAGCCTCTGACAGGGGGAGCAATCTTGGGGTAATTACATCATTGCCTGAAAATATAATTGGAGAATTAACCCTGAGATGCAAATGGGCCAAACTTATAAAAGTGTGAAAAACCCATGACCCAGCATCCATCTTGGGTGGAGCCCCTCAGAGGTTTCTGACTCCCAAGGTGTACCTTTGAAGGTCCTTCAAACAAATACCTGCTTTATTCTCTTAATCTTGTGTAGCCTCTGTTTTCAGGTAGCCACTTCAAGGCATCACTTGGAGGGGAAGTGACTGGATATTGGCTAGAATCTGCTACCCATAAGAAAATTCCTTCTCAAACATAATGCCTAACAATTCCTATTGCTAGTCACATTCCTGTACTTTCTTAGTGGGTAGTCTAGGAGTCTTTGCTGGATGAAAAATCCAATGTGAGGTTCTATTCCTTACTGACATTTTTGGGTTCTTACATGTACAATGTTTTCTGCCAAAAATGAGAGGTTTCCGTCAGTGAATGTATAAATTATTTCAATCCTTTCTTGAAAATGAATCTGCAGTAAACTTCCACCCCAGGCTCTTAATAAACCTGGGTTATATTCTCCATATAACTGGACAGGTGACAAATATAGTGGTTTTTTTGGTACTTTGGAGTGGGATTCCTTTCTCCTGCTTTTTAATTTTTTTTTCTCAATGCAAGAATATTGCTGTGTTTTATAAAGAGCTTTGGACTAAGGATATGAATATTAAAATAATAACCATCTTGCATCACCTGTTGAATTTCATCTCATTTGCCTAGTGATGTGTACAACCTGTGGAGGATTTGTCTGCTTTGCTTACCTTATCTCTGAACACTTGATTAGAAAGACTTAACACCATATCAGTTGCAAGCACATGGGTCCACATGATTCCGTATAATACAAAATAGCCTGATACTATGCAGTAAAAATTAAGACTGGAAAATAAGGCAGAGTACAGAATCCTGGAGATAAGGATAATCATAACGAGGAGAGCTGCCTTTACTCTGGGTCGCACCAAAACTCATCAGTGTACGTGAGCACATTTCTGTGAACTTGGTGAAGAAGTACTAAAGCTGAGTATGTGTCAGTCTGGCAAAGTGTTTCCATGTAGTTAAAATATTGAAGTGGAGGCCACAAGTTTTGGAATGGCTGAGATTTGCATTAACAGGCAAGAGATTTACATAGAAGAATTGAAAACATACTGCAATGCACTACATTTTATGGGTTTTATCACTGCAAGGCACATCTGTCAGGTGAATTAGTGTACTCTGAAACTGCCAGGTGATCTCCCTGGAGAGTCTGTTTTTTTGATAAATACAGCAAAGTTAGCAGCATGGTGTGTTTTGTTTCTGCATCTCTGAAGGACAGCTGTGGTCAGTGGTGTTGCTTGACAGGAACAGCTGGGTCAAAGGCCTGACTGACTCATTTGGGAAACTGGGCTTTTATGCAAGCCAATTCAAGGCACCAGAGTAAATTCTTACCAATATATTTTAAGCTTCTGCATTTTTTATTCCAAGACAGATTTCTTTGACTTTGCCCTCAGCAGCAGAAACATGTAAGGCAGAAAATTTAAAAGAAAAACAGAAAAACAATTTAAAATGTGGAAGAACCATACATTTAAAAGTACTACTGAGAAAATCTGATGCACTTCTAGGAAGTTTTGTGGTGATGTGCTTCAAGTTAGCCTATAGGGAAAAGAGAATTTTATGGGGTTTATTTACAGAGGATAAGTGACCTGTTTTAGTCCTTGTCTGTGTGAGATGGACAACATGAGTAGTACTCATCAGCTGAGATAGTGGATTTTGAGAGCGGTACCTAGTCAACTTCAATTTTAAAATTCTTCACCCCTAAGTGATAGAATAGTATTCTTACAGGAAGACAGTTTCAATAATATTGACTGAATCTTCATAGTTTTCATTCTGAAACCCTATGCCTTACTCAGATATTTTTTTTCATTTTGGTTCAGTGGAATGTCCCTGTAAGAAAAATTAATGTTTTTTCTATAACAGGAAAGTTTCTGTTTCTCATCTTTGTTTCCTTTCTAAACTACCTTCCAACTTCAACAAATCTTTCTGTAAGAGGAGTGTGGGGTGTGTTGTTTCATTACTATGATCTCTCATCTTAAGTCTCCTCTGGTAACTACTGACAAATGGTTCACAGTAACATTTCTAGTGACTTGCTGCTCAGTAGTTTAAAGCAACATAATGCATACAGACATTGTTGTGGGCTGGATATCACACACTTTTTGCATGACCCTGCAAAAAAAGTCTGTTGGAGGTGTTGAGACTTGGCCAATATTGCTGTATTTCTCATCAAAAAAAATGAGGTTGTCCTTCCTACTTCCATATGTCTTTTCACAAATAAGCAGAAGCTTTTGTATTTCCATTCTACTTCTTATGTTGCTATCTATACCGTAACCAGAATCAGTAAGGTCATATGGTGCTGCTGTTTTAAAATATTTAAGCCTCAATAAGCAGTAACTTTGTTTTAACCTAGAACACAGCTTGGGTAAAAAATGTGGAAACATTTTCAGTGTTAGTTGCTAAATGATGTAATCACATGAGAATCTGGTGCATCCATGTTGTTGCTTGACTACTACTTTGCTAAAGCATGGTACAATTTACCATGCACAGTGATTGTTCACATAAAGACTTTGAATCTTTAGGGCATCAGGCTTGTGTCCTTCTGATCAAAGTTAATCCTTATTAGTTCCATATGTAACTACAGGCATCAGTTTTTAAGACTACTCACATGACATATTTGGTATCTTTTCATAAAGGTGATCAGAGTTTCTTGCCTTCTTCAGTTCACACATGTTGGAACTGCTATCACATGATGACTTTCCATGTTCAGTGCCCTCCTTCTCCACTACCAGCCCAACAAATATCTTGCATAACATTTTTATCTTTTGTCAGAGGCCTAAATTTATTTCAATGCAATTCCGCTGTCTGTCTCTTACCAGTTCTTGTCTTGTCTTTCTTCCCCTCCCTTTCAGAGGATAAAGTATGGACAACTGTGTACCATGATCTGCAAATGCAGACTTCTGTGGGAGGCAACAGCGTGGAGAAGTTATCTGTGCTGCAGCTCAACTACAGTGCAACAATGGATCAGATTTCTGCCATTACTAGCAGTGCTGAATACTGTGAGCAGTTTATCTCCTATTCTTGCAAGATGTCCAGGCTGCTGAATACACCAGGTAGGCTGAGAATGGGATATCCATTAAATACAGTGTTAAGGAACTTTATCTCAACAATTTAACAGGTATTGCTGTTCAATAAGTCCATTTATTGAAAGTAATTTTTTTTTGTTCTCCTTTGTTAACGTTGACAAAGGGGGTGAAAATACAGAAGACATTTTCTTAGGAAAATCTGCCTGTTTGCTTACGACTAAAATGATTGTTATTGCACCACGTTTGTGTACTCTTCTCTCAGATCTGTTGCTCCTTATAGCAGGTGGCATTTGGTAAACACGGTAGCTTTTAAAATTTAATCAATAGAGGCACTGAAAAATTGCTTTGAACTTTATCCTGTTTTTCTGGTTGTCAGTTTTCATATGCTACAGTCAGCAAGGGCACTGGCTGAATGAAGGTTGGAATTTTTCCACTAGCACTTCTGAAACAGTTTCTTAAATGCAGAGTATTTGTGGATAATCAGGTGCCTTATATATTGTAGAGAATGGCATGTTCAGTAACACAATTGTGTGAGGAAATATATGCTGTTACCTACAAGCAGATTCATTTTAAGATTCTTTTTTTGCTGTGTAGTTTTACTGGAAGAGAAGAGACCCTTTCTGTATGTGCCTCCTCAACAAATGTTACCTGTAAATGACAAAGACAATAGTATTAGTTGTTCCAGAATTAGCACACAAAGAAGGAATTTTGTTTTAAAAGCTCTATTAATATGCAACAAGTGCTTTATAGGTGCTCTAATTGTGTATGACAGATTTTGATATTAAATAAATCTTAAAAGTACTTAAGGAAGACTGGTTTATAAGTGGAAACATATAACACATTTTTTGATTGTGAACTGAGTTCATTGTGATAAGAGCAATTCAAATGCATTTCAGATTAATTTAATGACGGCAAGCTTACAGTATTATACTTTAGGTTGCTTTTCCTCATAATTTTTTTTTTTGTATATCTTCTTATGGTGCTATAGATAAGGATTCATTTGGAATGCATGTGCATCTTATTCCTATTTCCATGAGCATTCCATTAGTTAATACTGTGTGCACACTGTAACGCTTGTTACTCCTCTACATCCTCCCTGCTGCTTTTCAACTATTTCTAATGCGTGGTTTGTCTCTGTTGCTGTTATTTTGCTTAATTCAGCGTAGCACAGAGACTCTGCAATGTGGAAAATGATTTGTTCCTTCCTGGGCCTTAATATACAGGATCCTGAATCACGTTCATAACTAGAAGTGTTCTGATTAGATTCTGCAGCTGGACACAAGCTCCTTGCTTGTGTATGCTTCGGAAAAGTTGTATACGAATGTAGCTTTGGCCAGTGTTTAGAAGGCAAATTTATTTGGTAATAGAGCTGGAGATATTGTGCTTAGAAAGCTCATAGTTTGCACAGAGTACAGTGTTAGATTCTTCTTGATATCTATAAGACTATTATTTCAGGACCTGTTTGTACTTGTTAAAATATGTTAGTATTATAATAAAATAAATATATACTGTAATTGTAGGTGTTCAATCTAGCTTCTAGATTGAAAAGACAGTTAAGCAGCACACAAAATAATAACTTTTTTTTTTTTTTTAAAGAAACAAGCAGTTCCAGATATTTGCATTTTTAAGGTTCTTAGAAAATTTTGAGCATAATTTTCAGGTATCTCCTTTTTCATGTTTTCATCTTTTATATGGAAAATTAATTTCTCCTAGAAATTCTTTATAAGGCATTTTTTTGGTCTGGAAGGTGAGTTTCCACAGAAGTTCTATAATGTAGGGGTGATTTTCCTTTTAAGTGAGAGAAAGAAGCAACAAAGGTTATTTCAACCTAGACAGTAACAAAAAATCACACTGCAGTGTTTGCATAACACCTGTAATGGTTTGTATACATAGAACCCCAGTGATTTGTGTGTTAGTGGGAAAGAGGCCAATACATTTTCTTTCTATGTGTTCTTGGCTTCAGCGTGTGGTTTCTAAACTAAGGAACTAATTTTTCATACCTTTCTCTGTTTTGGAGGATCGCCATATTTGCTGAATATATTATGAGATCCTATTCATCTCACAGCACAGCTCAAAGCACTCATGCGGCATCTTCCACCACTGAGCTTTGTATATAAATCCTTGTAGTATGGTTCCCACACAAAGAAATGAAGAAAAAAAATAAAAAAGAGAGATTTTGTATTCCTCAGGAGGTGAAAACCTGGTGGTATTGCAGCCAGTAATAAAACCCCTGTTAGCTTAATGGAATCAGGATAGCATTTGTGGCCTTGACCTTGGGTGTTTTCCTAGGCTGGGACTTTTACATATACACCTTTCAGATGTTTAAATAACCACTTAGGATAGAAAGGTCCTTTTGTTTTAAAGTGCATCAAAGAGAACTGAGAAAACACAGAAGATTGTTAAGCAATTCAACTTTTTCGCTCTTTGTCTTTTGGGAATCCTGTCAATTTACAACATGGTTCCTTCTCAGGGAGAAATCACGCAGTCAACATATTTAAACAAATCAGGACTCAAGCTGTTTATTGATCTATTAATGGCAGGTAATTAACTAGCCATTAGTGGAATATATCTTTTGCTTCTTGTAGTTGTGGGTTTCCTGACAAGGTAGAGATATATACAATTCCATTGATTCTGCTGCTAATAATAGCTTAAATAATGTTTTTGGTATGAAACAGAAACTAGATCAAAATTCTGAGTTTGAGGAAAGCCTTCATATTAATAAACCTATTTTGTTGTGGGGGGTCTTTCTGGCTGCAGGCATAGCACTCAAAGAATCCTCATTGTCATGTGATTTCAGAGGGATATATGAAAATTAGTCTGTACAGACTAAGAATTCTCATTCTTCTGTTATGAGTTTTAGGCTTTAAGAGCTTATAGCTTCATGTTCATGTGTTTTTTTTCTTAATAATGGGCTTTCATCCAAGCAAAATAACAGGCATATCCCAGCAAACAGTTTAAAGTCATTGCTGACAATAGGGATTGGGAGTGATTTTACAGGTAATAATGCCACTGCCTTTCTACTTAGTCTGAGGGAAGACAGCAATAAGAAGTTCCATTTAAATTAAGTCATAAGTGACTTCTGAAAACATACCTGAAAACAGAAAACTCATAAGGCTACAGGATAATTCAGGTTTGAAGATACTGCAGAAGGTCATCTGGTTCAATTTTCTTCTCAAAGCTGAATGAAAAATCCTTGTCTAGTAATCAGCAAAGACTATCTGGAAATGCAATTTTCTGTCTTTATATTTTGGCTTTGGGGTTTTTCTTAGTTTGTCCTGAACTTGCAGCCCAATATGTTATAAATTATGTTCAGACGTAGGGGTCTGTTTCAAAGCCTTAACTAAAGATTATTCTAAAAACAAAATTAGTCAAGATAGCTTGGCGACTTTCTTAAGAAAGTGCAAAACCAGACACCTCTGCTGAAAACACACCATGTTATCACAAGAAACAGTAAAACTATGGGTACACTGTAAATTTTTGAGGGAACTGTTTTCAAGCAGGGATCCTGCAGTGGCTGCAGTTGTCTCACAGTCTTTATGGTCCTGACTTTGATACAGATTTGCTCTGACTCTAGAATTTTTTTTTTTAAATCAGTGTGAGATTGATGCTTCTTAATGTCTATTTAGATATGGGGTTTTTAGGGTAGTAATTCCTTTTTGAATATGCAATTATTATCATGATAGAGGCTTAATCTTTGCAATTCAAGTAACTATGGCAGTTAATAAATGAACGAAATAGTTAACCCATACTATTATTATGAGGTTTATTATTATTATTGGTCATAATTGCAGCCTAATAACAATGTACATATATATGTAAATTTGAAAAAAAAATAAAAGCCAGATTTTTGGGTTTGTTTTTCTCTTTTACAATTACATTTCTCATACCGTCTTTTCTTCTTGTTTCCTTGGAAACTTCCATTTTGAGAGGATAATAATATGTTTAGTACTGAGGACATGCAGATAGCTGTCTGTTTTCTGGGTTCTCAATGGCCATATACTTTCCAGTTGATATGGGAGGTGATAGGACATTTGCCTTTTTTGCAAACAGGAACTTGGAGACAGAAGAAAGTTCTTTTGTACCTGCTGGTTAACAAGCAGGAAAAGAGGCAATGCAATATACAGTATCAATTTGCTCTTATAGAAAGAAGCTTGCCTTCTTTGCTGTAAGAAACAATATTACACAGAGAACAGTGATACAATATGAATGTATGAATTCTATACAATAGAATGCAAAATGTTAGTTAATAAAATTGTACTTCTTCATCCACTGTTTTCATGAGACTTCCTAATAATACCCACTTGTGACTTTCTTGGTATGAAATTTTCCATGGACCACTGATCTTTGCCTGGAAAATGGGAGGGAACAGCATGCTGGTTCTGCCATTCGTCCTTTTACCTTGGGAGTGAGACCCTGAAGGGAGAAGGGCTGCCGCACTCACAATATCTGTGTCTGTCATTTCCCAGAGCTTTAGGAACTGTAACAAATAATCAGAGTGGGAGCTAAAACCATAGATACAGGGAACAGGGTAAGGTCTGTTGGTGTTGTGTTCCAATTTTTATTCCTGTTCACTATGCCTGCAGGCAGCCTATGAAAAACATATAGCAGAGTTACTGCCAGTACATGAATTACTGTTTCATGCCTGTTTGTCTCTGGAGGAAATGAGACAACAGCTTCATGAATTAAGGAGCTAAACAGGTGAAATAGAAAACTTAATTTGATGTGCGGTTGTTTCAGTTACAATAAAGCAGTCATAATACCTGTAGGAAGTAAGATTTATGCACACACTGAGATAAAAACAAAGTTTAAAATTGCAATATGCTATTTTTCCTCAGTAGACGCCCAAATCAGAACCTAATGAACTTATGAACTTTCCCATTGCTACCCATTAACTGATCTAGAGTGCTAGTTGCAGATATAATTCCTGCTTAACAAGCGTTTTTGAAAAGGAGTCTGAGGGAGGAATGGGATTCCTGCAGTACTACAGTGATGAATGGAAGTCTCTCCAAAACTTGTTCAGGCTTCATCATTCTATTTTCAATGTTTTTCCAGAAAACATGCCCCTAAGCTGTCATGTATCTTGTCCAGCCTTAATAATATTGACTGACCCCTTCTTCTTAATGTTCTAAAAGAGCTGATTTCAACTTCTAGTGATTTTTAAAGCACAAGGATAGTAAGAATAATAACCTTACTCCATTTCTGATCTACATGCTTGTGTTCTAGAAGTGGAAACCATTAGCTTTTGGGGATTTCTTTTTCCTTTAGTCATTGTTACGTTGCCACACAATGGAAGCAGAAAATAATTCATCAGCTAAATGTTTCTCATGAAATACACTTCAGTCTCTTAGGTAAATGCTAGACAGATAAATGGTTATCTTGAGGTCATTTTTTCCAGCCAGTTGTTAATATAGCCCTCTCTCATCTTTGTTTTGCTCTGCACCTTTGCTTGTCTCTTACCAATTTATTTGAGTTTTTTTGATACTTTAAGCACTGAGGCTCCTAATTTTACTTAATTGTCATCATTCTTTTAGCTGGTGAACTATTTCTGCTAATTTAGTTTTCATTGCTGTTGTGTAGGAATTAAACTTAATCCAGTATGACTAAAGTGAAAAAGCATACAGGTTGCTTTGGTGTTTGTTAGGAATAGTAGTAGCTGATAAGAGCTTTGTGAATATTGAAAATCCTCTGTGGAAATTGTAACTGCAGTGCTGAAAATTCTAGGTTTTTTGCGATGCCTTTTTATGAAATAGTGATGCATCTTTTAACTTTACAATTCTAGCAGAATGTTCTAAACCAATTGTTTCTCTCACCCTCTCTCTATGTGAACGTGATCTACCTATTATGGGAAAAGATTCATTATTTTCATTTCTTAAAATAAAATTAGAGGAAGGCAACAATTTCCCCACTGCCTGTACTGTATCATGTTTTATAAAAGCTGTTTAAAACCATTGATGGTTAATGTTCTCACAGAAATAATCACAGACACTGTTTCTTCACAAACCCAGGTTATTCTGGGGAAAAGTTATCTTTCCTGGTGAATGGCCAAAAGATATTAGTTTACTAACTTCTCAGACAAAATGAACCCAGGTGGTGTATCACTGCGTGTGTCATGACTTTCTCCTCATCCATATCCTAAATGTATTTGCATTACCTTGAGTATATTTTTCCTATGCAAATATGCAGTAAAAATATCCAGTGTTTCTTTCTTCATTACCATTCCTGAGAGGAATGTGTCAGAAAGAACTGTATGAATAATCCAGCTATAATTTAACACAGTTAAAATGGCATTTTCCAGTGCATAAAACAGAGCTCCATTCCCTATTGTGGTATGGTCTTCTCTTCATTAAATTGCCCTGTGTTTTGCCTCATAAGATGACCAGGGTTCAACTATTACTGAAATATTGCCTGCCCTGTTTTCCTGGATGAGGTAGTATTGTGTGATTTCTTGAGGCTTTATCTGAAGGTTGGAGTTAGGCTTTCCTATATTCTAACCTGGCAGCCTGGGGCATTGAGCTATATAACTGGTGTATTTAGAAATTTCCTTACTTCTCAGGACACTCTTTAAACAGTCAGTTAATGCCTGGAACTGCTTTGTAAGAATTGGTTTTTGTTGTTAGTAATGTTGCCAGATCCCACCCCTGATATTGCACAAGCTTTTCCTAGTGAGTTCAGATAAACCTGTGGAACACAGAAGCATGCATATGAACAGAATATGCAGCATGGATATGGTGTGATTATTAATATATGCATGACTATTTGAGGTATGAACTGTCCCAGATACATCTTATTCTGGGAGTATTCTTGGAGTATTTCTTTTGCTGTACTTTTTTAGGTATTCCTGCTTGATATTATTTATCAAATTAGGCTATTAAAATGTTCTTTGGGATTGTCTCTGAAATAGAGTGCCTGAAATACTTTCCCTTTTTCACCTTGTGAGTGCATTTTCTCTACTTTTCCATTTTTTCTTTCTAATGTAACCCATTCCTTCCATGAATCTCCTCCAATGATTTCAGACTCTGTCTGCATATATTTGTGAATGGTAAAACCCAACTATGCCTGGGTGTTTATGAGGACAGAGTTAGGGTTTACTGAAGGTTAAAGGGAGTATGCAAAAAGTACAACCTATTACAAATTAGGTTCACGTAGTGTCATTGACACTATAATCTGAGGGAGGAGAGTGCATTATCCCCTTGAACTTTTGTGTCTCTCTGTGCCTGTGGCACGCGCCATAGGTACCTGCAGATTTCTTTGTGGAGATCTGAGTCCATAGGGGTGTCTATATAGAAGGAGATGACCTCTAGGTAGCGATCACTTCTTCTCAGAAGGAATAACTTCAACAAGATCCTTTTCCGATACAGCTTTTGAAATATTTTGTTATGTGAGATTACTTAATGTGAGAAGACAAAAAGGCTTAATTATCCTCTGATTTTCCATAAGATACACACTTTACTGAAAAGACATATGGACAGTAAATTCTGTTTTCAAGAAATTTGTGTTGCCAGCAAAAATGATTCATGATCACTTCCTGAGATTCTTAGGATAAGAAGTGGGAAAGATACTTCATTTGATTTATAGGATTTATTGATTTACAAAAAAATCAATAACCATATTTTCTGGAAAACTGGATCTACAGATTTTCCAAAAAAAAAATGAAAATATGCTTACCATTTCTACTGGCAAAAATTAAACTTTGAATCTGAGCATTTCTTATCCAGTGCGACGATAAAGATAGAGCTGTTAACAAGATGCAAAAGATTGAAATGCAGTCCAGCTTTTCAGAAGGAGAAGCTAAAGATTTGAAAGCAGTTGTCAATTAAGCTGGTGAACTATAATCAGTTTCAGAAAGCAGCAGCAAGTTAGAGCATGCTGCTGCATCAGTTACCACAGAAAGGACCTATTTCACTCATTTCCATTGGAAGTGTACCCGATACTGCTTTGCAAAAATTGCTGGAATGTTTCGGTAGTCAACATGGACCCCATAAAGCAAACATATGCTCCACAACTGAGAGTGGGGTTTCACCTGCAGCCTTTTAAGATCCTCTGCCTTGACACGACAGCAACAATGATATTTTGTTTAAACTACAGATATGCAATTAGATACATGTTGCTTACAGGATAGATCTTACTAATTCACAAATTCAAGATGTATTTAAGATCTGTCAATCTGTTTTTAAAATGATGTAGCACCTGCATAGATTCATGGCTGTAATGGGTGTATTGTATCAAGATTAAAATGCATTCACAAAAATATTTGTATTTTGGAACATTATGTATCATTTAAGAGAATCTTTTCTCCCATCACTTTAAGAATTAGCAATCTGCTTTCTGCTAGCATTGGCCCATCTCAAAATTGCTTTTAACATTTTTTCTCTTTTCACTACTCATTCCTCTTTGATGTTTTCTTCTGTCTCTAGCTCTGCTATTTGTAACATAATCTGATTTCATATATGCTTTTGTAAAACCTTAATAGTATTTACAGTGATGTTACTGTTGAATGACACAGGAGTAAGAGATCAAAGCTTCTTTTCTTTTTAATCATCTGTCCCCTATGGCATGGAATGTGTTTTTATCATTTTGGGGTTTTTTTGCTAAGCACTGTGTCAAGTAGCAAGAATGTTTTGAAGAGATACTGAACCAATTTCATTTTTGGAAAACCTGAAATTGCAAACAGCACAAAAAAAAATTGTAAGACATATAATTCATCTCTAATGATGCTCTGTGTCCCTACGCGAATTTTTTCACCCACTGATGTAAAAATAACAAAATTTCCAAATGTTAGGGATTTTTGGTTTGGATTTTGTTTTATTTGTTTGAGATTTTATGTGCAAAGTGTCTTGGAATGTAGCACTACTGAAGAATTTAGAGGATTGCTGGGCACAACTTAGAGCTCAATACAGATCAACATTTACCATGCTAAGCAGCGAGCAAACTACTCTCACTGAACCAAAACATCTTGACCCTTGCTCCAGCTAACACTGGACCTTGATTTGTGGCCTGATGGCAAACTCTGTTGTTCACAATCAAGTTCCAGTACAAGAAATCTGTAACACCAGCAAGATTTTGTGAATGCAGAAATAGTTGAAAAAGGATGATGAGTGGTAACTGAAAGTCTGCCAAATGCCATATTAGACCTTTCTTCTGACAAAAATTAAGGCTTTACCCACAGAACTTCTTCCTAACACCCACTTGGCTCATTTTCAAGGTGGAACAACTGAATATACCCATATATGTCAATGAAAAGTATGTAGGTAATTGTGCCAGGTTTGCATGCAGCACCCCAATGTCAATGTCTACTCTGCTTTGGACTCACATGCACGTTGTGTATTGTACAGTATGATCTGAACAAAAGAAAGGTAATCCAGTTGCCCATTATGTCAAATCACTTGTCATCCCCTGTGGGCTGACTGTATTTTGTATCCTGTATGGATTCCAGTGAGCACAAGAAAAACAATAAGCAATTTCAATGTTTTTAATGTTACTATTGTCAAGATTTAACTTTATTCAAGGTAAATAAAGTTCATATAGTTGCACTAACTTTATTCAAGGTAGTGCAACTATATGAACAAATGCTCAGAGAAAGAGAAAAAATTTTGATTTATTTTTTGAACATCATGCTATCTTCAGTAATCCTTTCATCATATACCTATTTATCAAGAATTCACTGTCTATATTTTAAGAGGAAATACACAAAAAATTTCCTCTCAATTTAGTGTATTAAAGGATCATTTTTCTCTGTCTCCCAAACTTTGTAATCCTTGCCAGGCGTTATGACTGAGGGATGATAATAGAATAGCTTCTCATCTTTGTCAATGACTGAAAAATAGCAATGCTTCCTTACTAACAAAATGCTGAATAAATAAATTGAGCAGGATTAAAACAAATTTTGAAATTATTTCTCCCCTACCTCAGGATTTTCTTTGAGATTTCTCTCAGATTAATCACTCTGCAACACTAATGGAAGCAACATGGACCTTACTGAAATCTTATCTCCTGTATTAAGACTGATTATTAACAATATTTCACTAGATTAGTGGTGAGCATCTTTTTGCTGCTATTTAATTGCCAGTGTCTCTGTATTTCATCAGTAAAGTTAAGGGCATCTTCAAGTTCTCATTTTTCATGTTCATAAGTGTCCCTGCTCTCTTGTTAATTTTAAAAAGTGTTTTGATTCGTAAAATAATTAGATTTCAAATAAAAGGAATTCTCAAATATCAGGCATATGTCACTAGGTTTGATCTGTCTGTGAACTCAGGGAGAGTAACACTGAGGGCAAGGAACATTTGCATTGCTTCTCAGAACCTTGTTCTCCAAATACAGCCTGGATATGCCCTGAGTAACCTGAACACCCTGTTTCCTGCCAGTCCGGGTATCCTTCCAAGGCAAACGGACGGGCATTGGTAGAGAGGGATGCATAACTGTTATTATAGATTCTTTAATGCGAATTAGAGAAGGACCAAAGTGGCAAAGCACTCCAGAAAGTACTCCTCCTTTGCAGTCAGGGCTCCTGGGACTTGCATGCCCTGGAATGAGTACTGGGGGAGGACACTAGGAGCTCTTAGCTCTATTCAGCGCTGCTGAAGGGTAGTACAAGCCCTCTCTAAAGCCAAAGATTTCTTTGCATTGTGCAACAGGTGTGGCAGATAGAAAATGGCATACATGAGTGCATTGTCTCTCTCATATGCACGTGGCTTAACATGACTCTTAGAGGAAGAATATATTTCACTTTGCAGAAGCTTTTATTGAGTCACTTGCAATCCCACAAACTAAAGGAATAGCATGTTGCAAGTCACAGAACATCTTGAGCCTATATTCCTGGTATAATAATTTATCCAAGACAGCAAGTAATAGCTTGCTTAGATCTGTATCAAAGAGCAAAATCTGAATTTAAGAGCCTTCATGAATACCTTTGAAGGGGAGTTACAGCAAGCAACTTTTTCTGTCTTCTCTATCTCTCTGGCTTTAAAGTAATCCACTTTAGGGGATTAATCATTATTTAAAGAGAAACATAAGAAATGGTAATGACTGGGATTACTGTAATTCTAGAAAAAGTAGGGTTCTGTTCTGCTGTGTATTTTCTTATACAAAAATAATGTGACAAAATTCTGAAAAGAGTGTATCAAACTTGGTATTGCCAACGATTGCCAGAGGGGATACCTAAGCCTGCAGATGTCTGTTTCCCTACTGCACAGGGATACAGTAATAGACAATAATTGGCCAGAGTCAGTGATTAAGTGTTTCATAATAAATTGGGAACCCCCCAGTGTTCCTCTTATATTAATGAAGAAACTTGTAACATCTGTAATTTTCTATAGTAAAAAACATAACCTAAAACAAAAAGGTGTTCCATTTAAATGCAGGTTACAATCGTGGGATTATCAATACCAAAAATTATTGTTTATTTTTGATGACTGAGTTTTACTGAAATATGGAGATTTACACAAATAGATCATTTTAACATTGAAGAGAAATGATTTTCTTTCCCTTCAAAGTGCCATGTTCTTTCTATAAACTTAAACTAATAAATTTATTTCATGTTTTATCCATCATAGCTTGGTACTCTATTTTACCAATACACTTTACTATTATTAGGATTTTCAAACAATTTAGAATGCTACTTCTTTTATATATCTATTTTGGTAGTAAAAGTTGTGCAAATATTTCTAAGAGTTATGACTTCTTCAAAACAGGCATTTCAAAAGGTCACTAAGATTCAAAATATTCACAATATACAGTTTAAATTTTCAGTTCTGGTTGAGCATTTTAATAGTAATTTTGTAAAGAAAAAAGTAAAAAATATAGCTTCTTAAAGTAAAAACAGTATAGCTTCAATACTAAGGAAATATATTGCTTTAATAATTTTTATTTTTTTAACTTTCCTGCATTTTTTGCCTTCATTCCCTTTTGCATCCTTTCTTTCATGTTTTGGGTTCTTTTTTTCTTCCTTTTGTTCCTGCTTTATAACTGAATAATTCTTATTAATAACTGTAGAAGGTTTATTGCTTCAACTGATCATTTTTTCAACTTCTGAAAATTTGTTTCGAGATACTGCTTCTTTCTGTCTGTGTTATTCTCCTTCAAATCATTTTTAGACTCTTCTGTAGAAGATGTGCAAGGGTTTAAAGGATATTGGGGGCAGTGAAAGAGTATCATAGTTAGAAGGTGGAGATATAGAAATTATATATCAGCAGTACTGTAGAGAGATTGTGAAATATGAAAGCTGCTTGGGAAGAAGGCAACATAGTGCAATTTTTAGGAGATGATGGAGAATCAAAATCACTGTGTATATAGGAGATGAAAGGTTTATGGAAGCCAGTGAAAATATACTGAGGGGATCATTGTTTACCCTTATTTCTTTGTTCTCAAATTGGAGTTATTTTAATTGAAACTATTGTGCTAATATTAGCTTGGCTTGAGGAAATTAAAATATGAGTGCCATGGAAGGACTGTAGAAAGTGTGCACGTGGTGCAGAATAATAAAAATGTAGAATATTAAAAATGCAGTTGGAAAAATTCAACAGTACTTCAAAGTTCTAAGTTGAATAAAGTCACATCTAGTTTAATTTCCTTGAGATCAGTAGAATAATGAAAATCAATTTGCCACACAAGCTGTTTTCAGGTTCTGAAAAACTTTAATGGGATTTGCTGTGTTTTAAAAGTGAAGCCTTTCAAAAATGCAGAGCAAGTTGTGTGTCAAAAAATAACAGAATGGCTTTGAGTGTATGGACATGTCCTGGACTGTCAGGCAAAAAATAGATGCTTTTGCTTTCATTCAAAAGCATTTTAGAACTAAGTGCTTTCCAGTTTCACACAAAACATCACAGGATTTCTATGGTACATTAAATCCCTATTTGCTTTGATGAACATAGAATTTGTAGAAATTTGTCCTAATCTAAAGTGGCTTTGAAATTGAACTCGCCCCTTAAATAGCTGTCAACTCTTGAGTTCTGTTTTTGGGATGCACTAAAAAATCTCTTCATAAGCTCTTGAGGTCAGTATATGTTTCACTCTCTGATATGAAATCGTCTAAATAAAAGTTTAAAAGGAAGCACAGTCCAAGAAGTTACTTTCCAAGAGTCTCCTAAAATTTTCAACCAAGTTCATCTGGTCAAGTATTCACTGTAATTTAAATGCATGTTCCAATTTAATTCAAAACATGTGAATGAAGAGCATAAAACAGCTGGAAGGTTTGCATTACAATTGGTTTATTAATTGAAAACTATCATGTATAGAAAATTTTGAATATATTGCAATTCAAAGTTCTACAATCAGGTCTGACCACTTTGGATCCCATGCAAAACAGTAGTGCTTGAAAAGTATTTTTACTGTGTGGCTGCTCAGCTATCAAGATGTCTACTTCATCCTGGTCATATGCTGAATGCAATGTAATCATCACCTGGCACGTATCAAACGGCCAACAGTGTCCTACAGCAGCTGATGTAGGGTTGTGTGAGCAATTTTTGCTTGGCTGAGTGTTGGGGAGAATAAGAAAAAAAGGACAAATATTTTTTTTTTAAATCTAGTTTTAAAAGATCAGCTTCTTCAGGTCAAGTTATTATATGTTTAACATTTAACAACTAATCAATATAAAATGATAACTGTATTTTTTTTTTCATATAAAACAGTAATTCAGTTTTAGTGGGTTCTTTTTGTCCTTCAGTTGTTTTTGGTCTAAAAAGTGTGCTGAGTTTGACAACGAACAGCTTCTTTAGCTAAAAGCCATGTTTTCAGAAAGGAAAGATGTTTTGACACCAAAATTGATTTGTTCCAAGTTTCATTACATTGGCAGTGGTTAGACTTGTGCTGAGTTAGTGCATTTGTAAAGTTTCTAGTTGATTTGTATTTATTTGTAAGATGGACAACATTTATCAGAATTATTAAAGAATCTAGCAATTTTTATTGTCATTTATTTTTATTAAGTTAATTGCCAGGTGAAGTTACTACAGTTATATTTTATCATATGATTTATACAGGATATTTCTGTCAATAAGACATACTGAATTGTACCACATTTCAGAGGAAAATGATTTCCAGTATTGCAAAAGCAGAACCATCTTCATCCTGCAGTCATCCAGAAGTATTGCTGTCATTTGTTAGCATTCTGGCTTTTTACACTAAGTAACAAAGTGCAGATCCTGTTTATTTGCCAATTAATTGTCTTTTCATCAACTCTAATGGGAGCTTGATTGACTTTTAAGGACCCGGGAGTAAATTTTGTTTGCAACTTATTTTTCAAATTGGGAAATGGAAGTGATTTCATATCCTAGTATATGTAATAGGGATGAGAGGAAATTACTTGCTCTGATGTTTGGTGGGTTTAGAAGAATATTTCTATAAACAAGAGGTAATATATTTCAATCTGGTCATTACAATATAAATGTATGATAATCAAAATGATTCCTTCACGTTACAGATATTTCAATATTTGTGTTATAGTATTTTTTCCTTTCAATTTATTTTATAGTATGTTTCTAGTTTATTGTTTGAATTTGCTTCTGGCCCACAGCCAGAGGTCAGCATACTTTGCCTGGAAAATGTTTTTTATACAGTATTAAATATGGAGATATACATCAGGAATGAATCTACACATAGCTAATTCCTCCATTCTGTCAGCTGTAAATAAGAACTGATATCAGGAAGGTTGCAATTTATGTTAATGATAGTGTGAAAAGCATTGGTACGATGCTCTTTATATGGGTTCCTGCAAATGGTTGATTGCTACTGAAGTGTGCATTAACATAGAGCACATCCTCAGGTAATTTATGGGAAAATTACAAGATATGAAATACTAAGTGAAGCGATGATCAGTGAGCAATATCATTGCCTCAGATCAGTACACACTGGCAGAATGGTGTTCATCATTTCTTTGGAAAAGAAAAAGGCATGCTGCACAAAAAGAAAGAAATCGTGATACACCTGACAGTGCTTAGAGATATAATTATGTCTAACATGAGCACTGCAAGTTTGGGGAATTATGTTTTCAGGGTGCATTGAAAAAAATATCAGTTGAGGGATTGAAACCAAGAATAAAAAATATGATGGGGAAATGTAAATATTCATAGAATCATAGTGTCACAAAAGGGTTGGAAGGGACCTCTGGAGGTCACCTGGTCCAAACCACCTGCTCAGGTAAGGAACTAGTTGCCTGGGGCAATTTCTAGGTGGCTTTTTGGAAGTCTCCAAGGTGGGAGACCCCCCTACCTCCCTGGGCAACCTGTGCCAGTGCTCAGTCATCCACACAGTGAAACAGCATTTCGTGATGTTGAGGGTGAACATCCTGCTTCAGTGTGTTCCCATTGCCTCTGGTCCTGTGCCGCTGGGCACTACTGGAAAGAGCCTGGCTCTCTCTTCTTTATGCTCTCCCTTCAGGTACTTCAGGTATATGTTGAAATGTATTCCTTAAATGACCAAGTGGATATTCCACAGCATAAAGCATCGTGCATAAAGACTCTGGGGTAGAGGAAGAAAATGTGGGGTGTGACTTCCAAGTTAACAGTTGCTTGGAAAGTGGCTGGGCATTGGTCTACTTGAAGGGGATCAGGAGTGATTTCCTTTGCATTCTTTTTTTCTTTCCCTTTTTTTTCACTAAGCATAGTCTTTACCTGCTCAGAAGGTGTTTGCCATCAGAAGACTGATTTGTCTGACTTTGTATTCAGGCAAATACTGTATTACTGGAGGAGGGAAATAGCAGCTGGTCAAAACCAAACTCAGAGCTGAAGAATATATGTAAAGCAACAGCCACAACCGCAGGAGAGCATTACCCAGAAAATAATTAGAAATTATTAATCAACCCCATAACCTTACCAAACATAATATTCTCAATTAATTTTCATTTTTAATAACTTGCTAATGCCATCATTATGAATTTTGAAAAAAATTATCTTCAGATGAACCATACGCTTTAATTAAACACATACAGTAGAATTTCAGTTCTTCTGTCGTCATAATTAGAGATTGTGTTTCAGTTTTCCATACGGGCAATTCAGTAAGTAAATCTGTCTTAAAATAATTATAGATTAAATTTGCAGAATTGTTTAGTTTTCCATGTTGCAAGGACACAGAAGATTATGCCAAAGACCTTCTGGTTTAGGATAGGTTTATTTTTTTTGATCTCAATGATGCCATGATGATTTTTTGCTTTTTTCATATACCCCTCTTATAGACCCTTTCATAGACCCTTTTACACGGCTTTTATGTATTCTCAGTGGTTTTAGCCTACACACTTGTAATTCCCTAAGTCTGATAACTGGCTTAGACCCAAAGTTCCATAAGCCAAGAGACCAAACGTCTTGGAAGCCTCGCAGTTGCGGGTCAGAAAGCCCCAGACACCAAGGTCCTCTCCAGAGCTCTACATTCTGTAGACCAAGATAGGCACATCCAGGGGGAACATTCCTCAGGACGGGGCTTCTCTCCAGCTTCTCATTGGGGAATCTTTGATAGATGTGCTAATGTGCAAGGTCTATAACTGTATGTGTGAATCATCGTGTGTGTGTGTGCTTCAGGGGGCATTCTTCAGGGTGTGGATTCCTCGGGGTGTGCATTTTGGGGGGGTTGCATTTTGTCCAGGGGCACTCTCAGGTGTGCATTCGGGGGCGCATTCTACCTGAATGGGGTGCACATAAGGATCCTGAAATAAATACCGAGGTAAAACCTTTTTTTTCCCCTCTAACCCTGTTTGGCTTTTAATTCTAAGCCCAGGGAAAGGCAACATCAAGATCAAGCAAGATAGCTTGTTGCTTCTGTTTTCAGCCTAATTTTAAAAATCTGCCAATCTAGAGACAGATATTTTTGTCTAGTTTGTATGTGTTCAAAAATTCACTGAATATTTTGTTGGTTCTCAGATCAATGTTTTTGCAGCTTTTCCATTTAGATTCCTTATGGCAATACAGTATGTCTTTATATTCTTTTCTTCTTAAATACATTATTTTGAAAAATAGATTTTTAAAATTACTTTGTCTGATTCATCATGAGAATAAAATATCTGAGGGAGAAAAATTCCATGAAAATACCTGAATTTCAGCTTTTCAATTACCTAATTACCTGCATTCCATGAGAAGACTGAAGGTCTCTCCATACTGATTGTGAAAACAGTACCAACCATATCTTTATGTAACATCTTTAATTGATTTCACTCAGAAGACACTTAGTTTATAGTAGCACAATGTACAAATTTTGAGGGGATGAAAATACAAGGTGTCAGAGTTATTCAAAGTAGCCTTGACTTATTCCTTTGTACAAATACATGTTCTATATCATTTGCTATTGTTGTCCTATAAATATTCACTAACAAATGTACAAATATTCTGGTAAATTAATTAAGAACTGTTTAATGTAGGAGCTAATAACTTACTTGGCTTTTAGGTATTTTTTGGGACACTCTCAAGGATAGATTTTAAAAAACAATACCCTTTCTATTTTGAAAAGCAGTAGTCCTGGGATTTAAGCTGAAAGGAAGATTGGTAATGTCATGAAAGAGCATTCTTCAAATAAATCAAAAAATACAACAAAATACTTGGAATTATAGATAGAGAAAAAAATCTGGTGATGTTATCAGTTCCATTCTCAGAGTACTGGAAAGTAAAAAATGTCAAGGCAGCAGAGTCTTTCATTATTGTGCTTTGTTCATATTTAAATTATGCATTCCTACTGGAAAACTATTCTAATTAGTACTGTAATTATAATCTGCCTTAATTATTGCTGACTTAATTTGTCCTTTTTATTTTCTTTGGTTTTGGCACCCCCACTAATTAACTATTGTTATCAGTAGAGTGTGAATCCTTAATATACTGAGATAGTTCTACCCTCATATACTTGCCCCAAGGAGAGGCAAAAAGGAGAGTCCAAGTAATTACAGCTGTTTCATGTTAAGAGAAGATATAGCTGAGGATAGAGAGTTCAGTGAAAACAGAAGAGATTTTGACAACACTGAACAATTAGGAAGACATTGAAGTAAAAAATAGGAGGAGTTAATGAATTAATATACAGAACTCCTACGGAAACATGTCTCCCAGCACTTAACATAATATCTTTTCACCTTGGTACACTAAGTTATTTAATTTAATTTTTCTTTTGTATTTTCAACTTAGTGCACAGAATGCTTGAACACATCATTCATAAACCACGTTCCTTACTTTGCCTTTTTGAGCCAAGCTTAGCTTATCCATAGTAGTGACATTGAGGTGAGAAGCTATATTAAAATAAAACAGACAGAAAAGATTTCTGATGAAGAAGAGTAATACAGGTCCTTACTAGGGGATCTAGTCCCAAAAAATTAGTTCAGGTTTGCATAATTCCTTCTGTGCATAATTTTCTTTGGTTAAGTAATATTTATGAATTGTTACTAATACCAGACTTTGATTCAAATACTTGGAGGTTAAGTTGTTGTTTCATGAACATCTGTTTAGAGAGAAGAGAAGAAACTCCTAAGATAATTGTAACTCTCTTTTTTCCTTATTGCTGCCCTAGTTGCCTAGCTTACCTGACTTGATTGCTGTTATTTCTGTTATTACTGTAATTGCCATTAATCCTTTATTTTTTTTTCTTCTACCACAATTTGCAACATCTGTCATTGACTCTATGTAATTACACAGTTTTGTCTTCATCTTGCTCTTTCCTACTTAGAAGTTGTAACAAACAATAGCTGGATGGGAGTGTTTCAACATCAGAAGAGTCATAACAAGGAGAGCTGGTTTTCTACGGGAAACATTTCCTTTTCTTGAGTATGCTGCTGCTTCATAGGAAGGCTTCTGAAAACTCTTCTGAAAAGAGGAATCTAAGAGTCCCCAGTTCAAGTCAAGGCTGACTGAGTCTTTGTCAAAGTCTCCTCTCAGATATTCTTCAGTGGGTACATCTCATGTGCAATTCTCAGAGATGAAAAATACTTTTATGGCAGTTGGTAGGGACACCTGGAGGAAGGACAGATTGAATCCAGACCCTGCTTTATTCAGCCGCATCAGGAAAAGAGAGCAATTGACTCATCCAGGCATATTTTCTGGTAGAGGTCTCTGCTCCTAACTGGATTTCTGGAGCATATCAACAACTTTTCCAGTCTGTGGCCCTTTCCTCACATGCACTAATAAGTAGGATTTCATTTCCATATGGGAAGGATAAGCCAGGTAGAGGGGCATGAAACTCTTTTTGGACAAGTGCCTTAAAGCACAAACACTCCTGTGACATCTTCGAACTCTGCTCTTAGCTCTCACCACCTATGATCATTCAGTGAGATCATGGAGTAATTTCCAATGACCATGTTATGTCTCTCAGTGAGAAATTAGTTCCTCGAAAACAGACCACATAATCAAATTTGGTGTCTGCTCTGGAACCTTGACTAGTACCAAATTCATTTGAGATAATAAAAAAGATTACAGTAGAATAACTTGCCAAGGAGGAAGCTCATCTGGCATATGCACTAGCTGTAGATGAAAATACTCCATCTAAATGTAATGTAGATGCTATATAAGTGTCTACTTTTTTTCTGAATTCTCTTTGGTTGTTTGAGTTGGTTATCTCATGATAATATTTTCTGTTAATGCTTCTGTGTATGCATGGACAAATGTATTGGTAGAGGTTTATTTCCCTATTTATATATATATTTCTAAAATACTATCTATAAGTTGCATTTTAGAATTAATGAGTGGGATGCAGACTGCTTTTTCTGACTGAATAGTACACAGTGCTACTGAGTTATTTTGGATGTAATTTTCAGAAGCTGATTGAGAGCTGTAGCCTAAGTGCACAAAAAGAGCACCTGAAAATATAGATCACTGAAAAAAACGGCCTTAACCTTGTAGATCCATCAGTTGCACTCATAAAAAACGTAGTAGTATTTATCTGCAAATAGACAAGAGATGTTTTTATTGGTATATTCACAGCAAAATGAAAAAAGTATTAGCAGCATTATTTTTCATCTGGACTTAGCACTCTTGATGAAATGTCAAAGGTGATTCTCTTCATCTAGCATCCTTTGTTACCTTGGCATCAATGTATGAGTTGTAGGTTATGATGATGCTGCTCTGATACTCTTCTGTGTGCTTTCTTTAACAGAAGACAAACAAATTGAACAGATGTATTCTTTCTAAAGAGGGCTTCAAAATCAATGATTTTCTCTTCATGGGTAGTTCAGTCCCCATCAATCTGCCTTTCCAGCTGGCTAATTTTTTAAACAAATACCTATCATTCTGGACTATAAAGGGGCATAGAGTGAGGGCTGTTTGATAGCATAGTGTTTTCATGTCAAAATACAAGAAAATTGTCAGGAATGTAGCATATATAATTACAGTTTTGATATTTATGAAGAATTTATGGTACATTGGCATTTTGCATGAAAGCCTATAATAAGGATAGATACCGATATCAGGGTGGTAAAGCTGAACCTATTCAGAAACATGAAGAGTGTGAATTTCTTTAAAACCCTTGTTTTTTGGTTTTTGTCTTTTTATGGATTTTAAAATCTCTTTGGAGGGTGCATGTGGTCAAAATTCCTTGATTACATTAATTGTAACTTTGCTTTATGCATTTTAAAATAATTTAGTCAGGCACATTTGTTGCTCTCTAGGATTGTACATCACCAAGTATGTTGAATTATTAAATTCCTAATAAAATTAAAAGTGCATTGCAGCTGTGTGGAGCTATACAGGTAGCTTGAAAAAATTCAGGCTTTGGATGAGCAGCATTAACTTCCTGAAGGACTAGATTATCCATCTGTAGCAGGCAGTGCCTCCATGTGATTTGTGTCTCTCAGGGGTTAAAGATGCTGCATTCAGTGTGCTAGAGGAGCCAGTGGTGGAGATGTTTCCTAAAGAGATTAGGCTTAGCCTGTCACCACACACAGCTGAGTTTATTCACCTGAGCCATCTAGAATTTTGAAAGGAAGCCAAAGTAGCACTCAAGGTTTGCTCAGTTGTTTAGACAGTGAAGGCAGTGCTCAAACTGATTTTCGTTCAGCTCTGTCCTTCAAAGCAAAGATATAAAGCTGTGCATAGGCAGTCCTGTGAAGGTTTTACCCACCCTTCTTCACTCAGCACATAGGGTCAAGTCACAACAAGATCTTTATGAAATTAAAGGTATAATTCAAATAAATCCCTCAGTGACATAACTTACTCTTTTCAATACATGCAGAATGAACCATTATTTTTGTTTTCTTTGCAATTTTTTTTTTGTTCTCATGTACCCAAGAGTACAGAATTCTCTACAACATTTAAAAGTGCCTGGTGTTGATGAAAGGAAGATGAAAAAAAAGCCTCAGCTAACTAGAACTGAGTGTATTACTAACGTGACTATACTTAATTTGATGCAGTAAAACACTCCTGGTCCTATATGTGCATTTTTTTCCCTATTCAATAAGAAGTAATCCACACACACCTAGATAAATCAAGAAGTAAAAGTAGATATCAAGTCCAGAGTAGGAGCCAGAGATCAGAGGCAGAAGGAAAGCAGAGTTTTGATTACTTATGCTTATTGAGTGGAAACACCTCTTTAAAGTAGTTCTCTATTGGTATCTGAAGCCAACAGCATTTGCATACCAATCAGGAATCTTTATACTGTTTAGTTTCTCCTTTGAGAGGGTGTCTTGTTTCATGATTTAAGGGAAATTACAGTTCAGATAAGGATCATGATTTCATTTGCAATCTTTTATCATAATTTGTCTGTGAAATTGTTTAAATCTTTCATCATCTAAGAAAATATATGGTTTCTTTTATAGAGAGACCTTCCTTTTTCTGTCATTTAAAGGATGGCTTACACCCTGGCTAGGGAGCTTGAATGTATAATGACTATAGAATAAATGCAGGAATTGGATGATTGGGATTTCCGCTTTCAGCCCTTCCATTGGTTCACAGCATGCTACTGGGTACCCATCATGGGGTTTCACTTTTTTTCCTCCATCTACAAGACTGATGTTGATGAGACTGTACTCCTTAGAAATGTATTTTTTTATCTGTTATTAAAAAAAACCCACATGCAAGATATAATTACTAATTCATCAGCATATTTCCAATGTGATTTCTGTCAGTGTTCACACTTCTATTATTGTGTTTGCTTTCATTACAGATCAATCAAGATATTTCTAGTTGGTTGAGGCTGTCTTTTGTTGCTTTTTCACAGGAATCTTTTTATTGTATTTTATTAGATATGCCACATTTCTGTCCAACAGCCAGGTCACAGGAACTGCCCCGCAGCAACTGGGGACATTCTACCTCACATCCCTTATCTCATTTCTAGGCAACAACACTAGTGACAACACTCCGTCAAGGTGCAAGACAGTCCTTTCTTGCAGATTCATTTGTTCTTATCAGGGATATGTCATATGAAGTGCACCTTCCTAAACTCATAGTTTCTAAACTGGGAACGAATAGACTGACAACAGAGAGAGTTTGCAAATATCTGCACTTTTTTTTTAATTTTCATAGAATCATAGAGTTATTTAGGTTGAAAAAGATCCCTAAGATCATCAAGTGAACACCATTGTGTTTCCACAAAGGATTTTTCCATCTTGGCACCCTGTCTACCTAACATTATGCCACATGTAACTGAAATTCCTCAAGTTAATTTCTTGATAAAGCAGTTATGAAGATCCAGGCACTAGAGGAAATGCATAGACAGCTTTGGAAGTAATTTATCTTCTCTCCAAACCATCAACTAGTGGTGGAATATTCAACAGGTTTTGGAAACTTACTGGATCAATGTCACTGCTCATTAGGCACCACCTTTTTGGCAAATAAGTGAAAGAGCTTTAACCTCCATTTGGAAAGTGTAGGAAGAATCTAACTATTAAACCCATTATATCTGCATATAAACCAGATTAACAGCACCTTGAGCAATCCTGTGATTCTCATGACGCACACAAGCTAATTAAAAGCATTAGAGCCACTGCCTGTATCTGTATTGACATCTCCCAGAATAATGAATCTTGGAGACTTCATTACCACTCTTTGACAGCAGCTATTTCTCTTTGAACAGAAGAGAAGCCAGGAACATAGAGGTGGCCTTTGTGTCTGTGTGTAATTTCAATCTGATTGTATTCTTACATTTGTTATACATGTTATACATGTGTATATTCCAGTTTGCTACTTTTTGTTTAAAATGGAGCATCTTCAGCTTGAATAATCTCCTCTTTAGCCTTGTGAAGCTTCCGTTACCCCAAATACAGATTTTTGTTTTTATAGGTTAATGGCAGAGTGAGTTGACTACTATGGCAAATCTGAGTGATGCTTTTAATTGCTTCATGTAAGCTTCTTTTTTTTTTTCTATATATAGAAGAAAAAGAAGTAGTGGTTTTGTCATGGTAATTTGATATTTCCCAGAAAACATGTTACATATTATAGGGAAATAGACTTTGACTTCTATAGAAGCAGCACGCTTCTGCAATGAGACAGGGGTTTGATCAAATAGCATGAATAAAAGCTGTCAGCAGCTGTACTAGATAAAGTAGAACTTATAGCCTGCTACATTATGCTGTAACATAGTGCAAGCATCATCTGTGGTTATGAATAAATATCCCACTGCTGTGCAGAAATACATAATCGCTTTCATCACTTTCCACAATTTTTTCCAAAACATCTGGTGTTAGCCATTGCTATAGACCAGAGGAACAGACCATAGGAGACCGTTAAGTGGTTTAACACAGCAGTTTCTGTCCTTTGCAAGGTCACACACAGTATTCCACACAGATACACAGCCGTATGTAAGGGATTTGAATGTTGCTAATCTTATTGTTATAAATGTGCACAGAAAACATTTCTTGTGTGGGATTAGAGGCCTTCCAGACCTGAGCAGGTGAATTGTTGGGTTTTTTTTTTCATCCTCTCTCATTGTTACAGATGTTGTAGATAGTTCATGCTTTGATGATGAAGTATATGCATAAAGAAGGCTTCAGAAGCAAACAAGGGGGTGGTTTGACATTGATATCATCTTTATTCAATATACCTTTCGGCTAAACTGAAGGGGAGGGTGAAAGATGGGAGGAGGATTTGGCTGTCTTCAGGCAGTTAAATAGAAATAATTTCTCCTTAATTCTCATCTGCATGCTACAATTTGCATTTCAATTTTAATATTTTGTAGTGTAAAAGCATATTTAGGGAAATGGACTAATTAGATCTCTGTAAACAGCCATATGTTGCCGTTTTTATTAAATTTAAAGGGTGGTTAGAATGAAAAAGATTTTATTACTTGCAAGAAAAAGGACATAAATGCCCACCTGCAAGATTTATCCACTTTTTTTTCTTCTTCTAAAATAGTGCTTCAATTCCTAAGTTAGTTTTGAAAAATAAAGAAATGAGAAATTGCCCACAAGGTAATCCAGTTATGCCCTCTTATGAGGTGGTGAATACCTCATAAATGCCTATCTGGGGCCAGGTTCTGTTCTCCTTACTTGTAACCGTAAGTGTAAATAATTTTTGGCAGGAATACTCAAGGACTTCTTCAAGGAACGCTAGAATTTAGCATGGAGCAAGTGGTCTTTGGGGTGGCAGTCACACCAGCTTCCTCTTGAATTTGCTCTTAAACCTGGGTTAATGAGCCCAGGTCCTGGTGTGTACTTGGGTTAGGCATACGCCAATTACTCTGGAAGGGAAACTTGGGTTCGCCGAGGTTGAAATGTGGAAGTGGTGCCTGATGCCAAACCTCACTTGTCACACCTTCATCATGGCTGTATTGTCCCTCCACAAAACAATATATTTGCATGTATTTGACTGCGCTGCATGCCTAGAAAGTATTGCCTCAACTATTAGTAAGTGTGCGCAATGAGTATTACCTCAACTATTAGTAAGAGCCTGCCTGAGGAACAGCCAACTCCTTGGAACCCAATCACCGAGGCCAATTTTTACAGAATGGGAAAGCAAGGCAGGTTCACACTATAAAACCTGAAGGCTGTATGCAAGAGAGAGTGGCTGAATTTCTGGAGCTTCATGCAACGCTTTCTTTTTCTGAAAAATAAAATGAGCATTATAATCAGGAGACTAGTACAGATGAGTTTTCAGACAGTTTTCCACCAGCTGGCTCAATGAACTTCATTCAGGCACAGAATGGTGCTGAATCTCTGCAGTAACCTTGAACTTCACTATTTTCTTAAAAGATCATTATTACTTCAAAATCCAGCTACAGAAGGTATAACTGCTCAATAAAACAACGAGAGACATAAAAATGACCCATTTGCATTGTCATTCATTATTTTATGAGATATCCCTTTTGAGTGATCACACTATAAAGTTTTACATAAAAGACTGTCATGATTTGATATGTGAAAATGTTTTCTATTATAACAGAAATGAAAAAGGGTTGCTAAAAAAAAATCACTTTTACCATTTTTGACCTAGAGGAATGGAAATAGTTTCAAGAAGGGATTGTAATTTTTAGGGGAACCGATTTACAGCATGCTTTAAAGTCAAGCATGAGTTAGAGCAGTGAGTAAACAGAGCAAACCATACAAAACCCAAGATGCTTCCTTGGTGCCTGCAATACTGTACCTGGAAGTTTGATATCATCTATATGATGCCATTCTGTAGATGTCTGTTAAACCTGTTAATTTTTTTTTTATCATATTTTGTTCCTTAATAGGAGATTTTAACGAACACATGATATAAATGGAACCAATTAGTAAAAGCTATTATGCTTGGAATATGAATGTGGCAGACAAGATCCCTTAGACTGCACAAGCATTGAAAAGAATAACATGTATCAGTGTTTAGCATGGGCTCAACCTCCAAAAGATGTGACTGTCCATATATTTGGTCCACATGGATGCTCTCAAGGTTCAGTTACCATACTGGCCTGAGAAAGAAGTTGTCCAGTGCCCTTGCAGGTCGACAGCTTAAACGTTATATCCCATCTCAGTTATCCTAAATCATTCATCTTCTTGAGACTGGGACAGGCAAGTATTTCTTATTGCCTAGCACAACAATTTTCTCTGAAATAAAGCAATTCTGGAAAGCTTACTTTCTCATCTCTCTGTTTCACTTCTCTTGAGCCTTTGTGAGACAGGTTGAGCTAAAATCTGTAGGTTTCCTATGCTGGCTTTCTTGTTTACCACTGTCATGCACTCATTGCACATGGCCTTGATCGGTTACTGTATCACACCTATCTCTGGTTTCATAAGCTTTTTGCTATCACAAAATATCCTTGGTACTTAACTATTCAGATCTACCCATCTGGCAGATTGAGACATTCAGATAGATTAGGTGGACTTCAGTAAGAGAAAAATATCAAATTCCATAGCAAGTTTAGTTCCTGCAAATGGAAAAATCGGAGATGCTTTGAAATTTTCTAATTATAGGTGGTGATTCTTAATTCTGTATGTGAATGAAGGAATTTCACAAATTAAAACCTCTCACAAAATATTCAGTACTCTGGGCGAAGGAAACTATATTGAAAAGAGAGACATTCCAGATGCATTCCAAGATTTCTGGCTTAGATGCAGAACCCGAAAGTCCAGGAATGTTCTTGTTCTCTCTAAGGCTAAGGACTTGGGGTTTCTTGTTGTTCCAGTGGATAGGTTCACTGTCGTTCATATTGAAATGACAGCTTTAATTTTTCTTTTAACTTTTATATTCTTTTAAACTTTTAATCTTTCAATTCAATACTATGTAATTAATATTAACATTTTCTCAGGTTTAGTAATCATTCTGTGCTGTCACCATAAGCCTGGAAAGTTTAAATCACAGTGGGAAAGATGCTTGGGCTTGGGTTATTAGTAAAGTTTCTATTACTGGGTTGTAGCGGTTAATCAAGTTTAACATGTATGTTGTGACTACTACAGAAGTTGTAATCAGAATCACACAATAACTTCTTTATTCTTAAGGGGTGTCTGGAGGCTATCGAGTCCAGCCCACAATAAGGATTCATTTGGTCTTCAGTATTGGAGAATATGGACTTGTGGATGACTAGTTGCACAGCTGGCTTGTTAAACTGGACTCTGCTCTTCCCACTCTGACCTTGGGGCCTGTCGACAGTGCATCTGGAGTAGTCCTAGATCTGCTGAAGCTAAAATGTTTCACTGATAACTTCCTGAGCCTTATGGCAGCAGGCCATGCTCATGATTAGATGTTTAAGATTTTTGTGTTTTGCGTTTTCCCGTGGCAGAAACTGTACCTCAGACAGTATCTTGTAACTAAGTGGTGTGCAGGATTCCAGCATGGGGAGGGCAGTGTTTGCTAATGCGAGACGGTGAGAAGGGTTTCTTTATTCATTCCTTGAGGATAAATCTTAAATTAGTAGGTTGCATTTCTTACAGCTTGAAACATCCATAGGAAGCATAGGAGGTATTGAGATTTTGGTCGCTTTTTATGTTGGTGCTGAAGTTTTTAAGCAAATAGAAAGTAACTGTTCTTATTCCTGCTGTTATAAGGTAGTGTACGTGCCTGTCAAAATAACTTTCAATTCTAAGTTAAAAATCTCTATATTTTTATTCATAATCAACACAGTATTTTTCTTTATATTTTCTTTTTTTTATTGCTTTTTCAAGAGTAATGAATGAATGAGCTTTGGGGAATCATTTGGCTTATGGTGAATGATGCAGTAAATGAAAAATCTCCATCCAATTCACATAACAAATGCACTCAGGTCAGAAGAATCTCATCTGTACTCAGCTCTTTGCTTTGTGCTAGTTTACAGAGATAAGCACAGAACATTTAACTCAGACATAACGAGTAAATGTTGCAAAGCCTAATGGTTTCTATGTGGTGATTCACAAACTCCCAAGATATCCTCATCATTTCTGTTCACCTTGCAAAAATTGTGACTCTATCTTCCATTGCAAGGATAAATCCTTTACAAAAATCACTGGAATCTTATGAAATTTTATTTGATTTAGTATCTAAGTCTATTTTCTGCTTCTTCTGCTTTAATTTTAATGAGAAATCGAAAATTATGAATGGTTAATACACACACACACTGCATATATATATGTGTATACACACACGTATGTATGTATGTAATATTCTGGTCTAGTCAAAGGTTAATTTCCAGCTTTGATTGGTTAATACAAATGGTTTTTGTTTTAAAGTTTGGACTAGACAGAATTTTTTCATTATCTGTCCTTTCAAAAGTTAAAAGCTATGAGTGAATTCCTGAGATGTTTATGAAATGAAATGATAATGAAAATAAACTGAACTCTTGGAGTTTGTATTCAGCTCAAGCTTTGCCTCAAGATTCTGGTTTTTTCAAGGCAAGCTGAAGATGCAGGAAACTCACACAGGTCAAAAATTAACACAAGGATAATAGGTATATTCTGAAACCAAGATGGAACTTATTTTTATTGGCCGGGTTAACAGAAGATTACCACACATCTTTAGAAATCAAGGTAGGCACTTTCTGTATCAGATGTAATTGTCTGAAGAAGTTGGGTAGCACAGACTGACCTCTTTTCATTTGCCTCTCTTATGTTCGATTTAATGAGTACAATATCCCTGTGAGCTTACAATATTGCATCAAATGAGATATGATCACACTTTTAACTGTTTAGAGAATGTTACATTTCCTGATGGATAACTGCCAAAGGATTTAGTTATGGATTGCTACCTCAGAGACAATACACATCTGAAACGATTAATTTCACACTGATAAATTATTTTGTGCTCATGTATGTCTCTGGCAAAATTTAAAACTTAACTTCCTGAATTGCATTTACCTTGCCTTATTGCATATTACAATTCCAAACAGTCGAGAAGCAAAGCACTTAGTCAAACTAAAATACCATTAGAAAATACTATTTTGATTTAATTCTATGTTGATCAGGCAATAGAATACAAATGTAGGCAAGGTAAAATGGTCTGGATGTTAGTCTGTGCATACAATAGACAAATATAGTTAAACATATCTACATGAAATTTAGCCAATTTTAGTCAAGAGGATGCATTATGAATGGATTAACATTTGTATACTCATACTATTTTGTCAGGAGAGCTGGACTTAGATCACAAGTTCAATTTGTTATTCATACTCATTTTCTAACTATATATCAGTATAGTATAAACTTCAGTACCATTTTCCCCCATTTGCATCTCATCTGGCTGGTATCTATTTATTTGATACCAGAATTTTCAACCTCAGATGTCACACCAATATGTACTTTAAATAATATTTCTGTGTTTTCAGGCATTTATAATGTCAACACTAAACATGCAAACGAATGTTCTATATCTAAGCACAATGTATTTTAAAGGAAAAAGGATAAAACTGAGTAGAATATCTTAACTCAGAACAAGAAATTTCTCTTTTTATGTACAGCGTGACATGAATTTTACTTCTTGGAGCCTTTCTTTCCAAAGCACTGATAAAAGAATATTCCGATTTCAAGGACATCATCTCCTTCTTCTGTTTTTTTTTTGTTGTTTTTTTTTTTTTTTTGTGCGTTTTTTTTTTAAATTTGTTCTGTGTTGCAATGAATTTCTCAGCTTTGCTTTGGACTGGGAGCCAAAAGTCCAAGGTTCTATTTCTGGGAGTGTTTCATCTTCAGATCACATAAAGCTTCATGCAATATTTGTTAAAATAACTTGTGATTTTTAGGACCTTATTTTTGATGTATCACTTTAAAAGAACCTAATTTCCAGATTAAAAGGTTAAGAGTTTCTGAAATTCGAGCTTCCTTCTCTCCCCACCACCCATAGGACATTATATGTGAAATGCTTAAAATGAGATACATACATAATAGCATCTTGGGTTTGACATTGTTTTTATTGTTTTCATACCCAGAGATTACAGATATTTCTGAGTATTCATTTTTGTAAAGTATTTTGAATAGAGCTGAAGAAAACACTTATGCTTTGAATATATTTTTTAAATGAAGGGTGCAACAGGGGCTTCTTTCCTGTAGTTTTCTTGAAAGAGGAACAATGGTGCAGCTTTACACAAGGGATCCTTCATAGAGTTCTGTCTAAAGGCACTGTTGTTGTTCCTTGGTCACTGTGGTCACTATGCTGGATTCTCAATGGAAGTGAGATCTGTGTGTAATAGTCTAAAATAAGGACCTCAATAATAGAAGCAAGTCTAGGAGCTGTGGGCATATGTCACCATGCATGATCCTGTGACTGAGAAGTGTCCACCTTCCACTGTCACTACGGGATGACTAGCATCAGCTCAGACTGATAAATAAGCAGGAGCTGAAGAGAGAAAGGAAAGATGATTTCTCTCCTGCCTAAAGTACAGTCAAATGCTTTTTTACCTTGTCCTTTCGGTACTCCACTAAGAATGACACTACAGAAGCAACCAACGTTGTCAGTGCCACTGCCATGACCTTAGTCTTCCTCCCTAGAAATAGTATGTGATTTTACAATAAGTGAACACCCACTGAACTGTAATAATGGATCTAGAGTATCGTCCAGAGGCTCATACATTTGTTTCTTGCCATATGTTGTTTGTAGGTTGCAAGTGGTACAGCTCAATATATAAGTAGATTAGAGGTTTTATTGGTCTGCACTTGAATTTAAACAAGGGGAAGAAAGAAAGAGTATTGTGAGCATTAAGCTTTTAATGCAAAAGATGGAGCAGAAAATAGCATATTTACAAAAGCAAATTGCAATCTGAAGAATTTGAAAGTTGTGAGTCATTGCCCAGCAATCAGCAATGACCTGTAACTACAGTTTAAAATTAGAAAGCACACCTGCCTAATACTTTGCTGAACAGAGCTGTTATTATTCTGTTTTCAGAAACAGAAATTCAGAAAAAATGGAATAAAATTCTTTCTCAGTGTTGTTTAAAATTTCACTGTTATGCAACATATATAACGTTTGGTATTTGGCTTTTAGGACATTTAATTAACTGGCCGCCCCTCTACAGTTAAACATACTATGTACATTCTATAAACATGAAATGAAAGATGCAAACAAAAAATAAAAAAAATTCTTTCATATAATCAATCTCTTCCAAAAGGAAAATTAACCTGTGGTGCCTTAAAATATAAGACCACTTAGCAAAGAGGCTCTATATGTATAAGTACATATAGCTACTTGGAAAGGCTTCATCATTTATTTTTATTAAAGTCTTACTGCACAAAGCCATACTGTCTCCTGTGGCAATTCTTCAGGATGAAGGGAAGGCAAAATTGCTCACAAGATCTGTGCATATTTTTATATGTACATAGGCACTTCTAATCTGTATCCATAAGCTATTAAAAGTTGTCTCATACTAGGACTGATGGATGTTAATGAAAGAATAAAAAAAGCTGCATTTTAGAAGATTAAAATGCTGTTAATTTCTGTATGCATTTAAGATTAATAAACTGCTAATTAGGACATGCAAATGAGCGCTTTATGAATTCCATCACAAACATTCACAAGTACCTTATACATAAATCACATTCAGTTAATGTATTTTTCTTATGTAATTGGGGAACAGATTGATGAGCCAGTCCAATTAGGTCTAATTTACATGTGTATGGAATTTTGTAATATAGTATTATGAAGCTAATATGCAAGCAAGAAAAAAACTAATTATAGCATGTATTTGCTTTCATAAGATGAAAGAAAACTGCAGCTTATCTTAAAAACTCAGTACTTGAAGTAGAGGTAATATTAAAAGAATATAGAAATTTTAACTTTTTCTCATGTAATAATAATGTGATTCAATAGCTGTCTCCGAAGATTCTTATAGTATGGTAATATACAGATTTTTATATTTACGGATTCTGGGAGCTGAATCCATCAGTAACCAACAATGCCAGAAACAAACCTAGCCTTACACAGGGCATAGCAAAGGTAAAAGCAGAATGAAGTCCAGCTGTAACCGATGACAAAATCCATGTGGCCTTTGGCAGGTGGGCATGAAGGAAGAAAAGGAAGAGAAGACAAGGGATGAGTCAGTTCCTGCAAGCAGTCCTGGTGCCTTTCATTTTCATTGGGAATTGCAAGGTCTGATTTTCTCTTAATGTATACACTCTCTTTCAAAAGGTTCCCTATGTTTCCTTGCTGAGTAGCACTTGCAGATAAGGTCTACTGGGAAGTGTACAACTGAAGTGTTTGTGAGGTTGCTTGGACAAAGTCATCATGTGGGAAGTGAAATCCTTACCTTCTGGTGCAAGTAGTTTCATTCTCTGAGGAATTTAGCAGTCATAGACAAATCCTCATTTTATTGTTTCCGTTAACAAGGTAGCTTGTACTCTCATTAAGTTAATGGATAGAACTTCAAAGATACTTTGCTGTAACTCCTTTGAATCAGACCTTTCCTTTTCAGAGTGGAAGGATTTCTGACTTTGTATCAGGGTATTTTTGTGTGGGTCACGCTGCATGTTTCACCTGGTGATAGAAAATAGCATTTGGCACCTGTGTTAGCACACAACGTGACCCATACTTTTTAACCTGTGAATTGAGAGAATTAAACATTCATTAGCTTTAATTTAATATGCCTTGCAGAGGTTGAACTGCAAGTCATATTGATGGTGGTTACAAATGATAATATCAGGGAGGACACATTTTCAGTCACCTCCTGTCACAGAGTTTACAGCATGGGCCATCTGAGAATATTTTTGGGGGGGTTTTGCCAGCAGTCGCATGTAAACACAAGAGCTGGAGGATTATGCCCAGTTTCTTCCTATTTTTTATTTTCAAATTACCAGTGTTTTCACTCAAGAGTATAACTACCTCATGGCTATTTCTGAGTCAGATTCATCCAGAAATCCTCACTGCATGTAGGTAGAGTGGGGTGTATATTTAGCCACTTACAAGCAACATTACTTGGGCAATGCAACATAATGTACTTCTCTTACAAAACATCAAGAGTAAGGAAGCCAGGGCTCAGTTAAAATCTTCCTGACTGCAAGGAACAGTAGTGCATTTCTTGATAGTACCTGACATTTGTTCTTCAAGAATAATACAATCGTCGACATCAATGTTCAAAAGGAATGAAGTAGCACACTGCTTAATTCAAAGATCAGACCTTTCTGAAATAAGATGTTGAGAAGAGAAAGGGGGAGGGAAAATGTGAATTAAACCGGATAAATTTTTCAAAGCTATCTGTAGGTTGGAATAAAAATACACAATAAAAATGTACAAGGTTAAATCAACCTCTTCTGTCTTATTGAAAGCAACTTCTATAAGCTTTAAAAATATTTTAGTATTCTAGTATAAATTTGTTGCCTTATTTTGATAGATGTTAGACTTATATGAACACATACCTGAGTAGTTTTTTTCTATACCTAGGATGTATTTTTCTTTGGTCTCTAAATGTAAAATTTCTGAAAGAATAATAAGGTCATTCTATTATTTCGGATGACCAACCTCTTTGAAGGATGTGACAGGAGCAATTTATCAACAAATTAGCTCTTTTCTGAAAGACTAACCAAAGAGGCCATCTTCTACTTGAAATTAAATTGGTGCTGCTTTTAACCCCTGGTGATACTCATTTCAGTGAGTGTGATGCAGACATCCAGCACCTACCTTCCCTGTCACTGGAGAGCTCGTTCTTCCATTAAAAGACTTACTGTAGAAACTAACTATGTATTTCTACAAGTAAAGATGGGAAAGAAGTTTTCTACACAATATAGTAAATTTGTGTTTCTTCTGTTGAAGAGGAAAAAAATTAAAAATTTTTCATGCTTTTGGCATATTTATTTTCCTAATTTTATTACTGGGCATTGTCTTTTTTTTTTTTTTTTTTTTTTTTTTTTTTTTTTTTTTTTTTTTTTTTTTAGCTAATAAATGCTCCTCTCTTTCATCTCATAGGAAACACAGAAGTTAATATATCATTTTTCTCAGTGGCAAAATCTTCAGAACCTTTAGTGAAGCCAGTATCTTACTCTGAAAGTCAGGGTAAAATGAAAGTGGTATGTCTGTTCAGCTGATTGGTAAATTGATGCCAACAACTTAAAATATTTCTAATGTAAAATAATAGCCTTTGGTTTTCTCTTAGTCTTACGAAGGATGTTTGTATCCATGTAATAGTTTATCTGACTTTTGAAAACTTATGTCTTAGCTGGATGTTTTCATTACTTCTGTATTTTCAAAGCAAGGCATAGCATTACTTGGTTCACAATATTGACATCAAGTGTCAGGATGTTAACAGGAAGGATGGTAATGTCTAATGCTAATGCCTTTGATATAACTAGTAAATGTCAGTCTGCTAGTGTTATTTCATGTGTCTTTTCCCTATCCACACAGATGTGTTCTTTGAAGATACTCCGTAAAACATATTTAGCAGGAAATATCCTGGGTCTGTTTATCACATATTTTATAGGAAGTTCTGAAATTAAGACATCAGAACCCTTGCACTGGATCTGTTTTACCACCAGAATAAGGATAGCAGTTTTAAAGGAGGTAGTTACAAGCATATGGGCTTCTATTAGAATTCCTGTTCCTGCGGGCTATTTAAGGAAGTCTTGTAGCTATTCAGGTTAGAGTAGATTCAAATTGAAGCTGAACACTGTTGACAGTCTTTTAAGATGCAAACAAACCATTCTAAACAGCAGGAGTTAAAAATAAAGTCATGTCCTGTCTATATTGTACTCTAATTTTCCAGTTGGCTGATTACCTTTGACTAATTAGGTAATCCAAAGAAAGTTTGCATAGAGCTCTTTGTATTGTATCTAATTGGGGCGGGGGGGAGAAGGGGGGAGGGTGTTCTGTGAGTAAAGTCAGACCTTCAGTTCTTAGAATGTATGGAGAGTTTGTCTCATTGACATTTAGGATTTGTAACTGAGCAGAGATATAATTCCACCATCAGTTTACCCCTCTGACAAAATATGGAAGGTACAATGCAAAAGAAAACTAAATGGTAAACTAATGGAAAAGAAAAGAAATCTGTTATTTTGAAGAGTTTATGAATGTATAGGATTATTTGCCAAGGAGTTGATAGTATTTTCTGCAATAAACTATTAATTTGCTCTGAGAGAAAGCATTTACAGTTCTAAGGTTAGGAACATGATAGACAAGGGAGAGGAACTGAAAACTGGAAAAGGTGATCCAGCTGCTGCCATAACATTGTACAGATTTGGAGACTAAACAGCTTTTATAACATGAGAAGAGCAAAGAAGGAAATAATCCATGATATTTTATCTATTTTTTTTCTTTCATCCAATTACACTTGATACTTCACAAAACTCGTGTTAGCATTTAATATTTTTGTTTAGCAATATAACATATCTGCTATTGCATCTATTTTGTGCATCAGCTCTCTATATGGCATGCTAGTTCCGGGGTGCTGTGTTATTTGTTGGCACACATGGTTATTCTGATAAGTATAGAAGAAAAACTGAACTGTGTCTGGCACATTCCTGGACATTTAAATGTAGAAAAACACTTTTCTAATTTTTTTCCTCTCCCTCCCTTTCTTCTATGAGCTGCCAAGAAAAGTTTTAATTGAACTCCATCAGTTTTTCTGTTGCTAATAACTTTTGAAATGTATTTTGAGTCAGCTGAATAGCATGTTCAGTTTTTGCTTGATTTTTGTTTGTTTGTTTTAAGATAAAAATGGAGTATTTTTGAAAAATGTTTTATTTTCTATGAATTTCTATTAAGTCTTGTTTTGCAGTCACAGTAGTGGTCTTTTGAGAAGAATATAGAACTTATGACAGGTACCGAATGCCTGAAGTAAGATAACCATTCTACATAAGTAATAAAGATGCATAGTTATATTATAAAATAATATATGCAACATCAGCCTCAGCTTCAGTAAGCAGGCTAGGAGAGATGGCTACAAGAAAAGACGTGTTGGCCAGCACACTCAAGAAATACTTGGTTGCACAGTGACTCTCAAGTACCATGAAGGTTATTTCTCACACAGTTCCAGGTCCATCTTCTTAGATTTTTCCATGTTGATCATGTTTCTTCATCAAATCTCATGCTCCTAGCTTGGGTTTTTTGTTTTCATTTCCAAACCTTTTTTCTTTGACCATTTCACTGTCATCTTCTCTGTCTTGTCCATTACTTTCTTTGCTGGCCAGGTCACTTCAGACCCTCTTAGCCCTCTTAGCTCACCATTTAGTTTATATTCCTTCTGGTTTGATAGCTCCTAGTTCCCTGCATGAATTCCCTGTTGGGATGTCTCTCTCCTGTTTTACCTCTGCATCCATGTAGACTCCTTTACAATGTATCCAGCCATTCCCAATTTTCACTCTCTTGAACTCCATACACACACTTTTGAATCTTCAGATCTTTCCTCTTCTTTGTATCCTTATAAAAATAGGGCATAGCTTCACTGTTGGTTGATGCTATCAGGTGTATAAGTAGAGAAATAAAGTTATCCACTTATGTATGTACAAATATATGTACATACATATATGTATATATTTGGAATATGTACAAATACCATTTATTTCTCAACTTTATGCCAACAGGCAAATGAATATTTTTCAGTGTGCTCTTGGATAAACTTTATTGCACTCCAGCTCTTGCTGTGGGCGATGAAGGATACACAACTGATATTTAAAGCCTAGGCTTTGTTGTCAATATGGTTGAAATCTTAACAGTCTAGTCAGAGAATTATTGTAAGTACAGATGTAATTATTAAACACCAGGAAAATAGTTTTGTCACATAAAATGACAATAATAACAATAATAATCAATTAAAATTTTTATATACACATTTCTCACTATCTACCCTTTTCTCTGGTATTATATTTTCTTTTCCACTTCCTTTCTGGGTCCTAACTTTGATACCATCATCCTTACTTATTCAGGGACAGTTGACAGCAAGTCTTTGGTGTCCCAAGCCCTTTGCTGGGAAAAGTTGGATGTTGGTGGGGTTTCTTCATTTCAGCTCCTCTAAGGTGTACTTGGGACTGATTTTATGTTTTCCAGCTTGCCCACACCACTTCTGAACTCTCCCTATATGATGTTTTATTTAGGTTAGATGCTTGTTCTTTCTTCTCTTTGTCCTACAGCCATTTTTTCCTAACTCCCCAGCATGTTTTTCTTTACCTGACCTCTGGTTTGTAGGTCTGCTGTCCCCAGGGACAGCATGTCCCTTATTCTTATCATTCTACTCTTGTATCCTGAACCTGTGTCCCTACTTTTCAAGGTTCATGTTATCATACCAGACCTGTATTCCTCTGCAGTGTGCATTATTTATAAATACTTAATTCTGCACAGAATAACTACATTTTTCTACTACTTGTGAAACACTTGGATTATAACTCAAGAAGAAAAGCAAAAGTTAAGTAAATTAGGCATACCCACATTGTGAGGGTTTAAGTTATTATGACAAAACCCAGTTAAAACAGAGGTTGAGTCAGGTCAACAGCAGCTCATAAAAAAATCTAACAAGCCTCAGTCCTGAAGCCTTGCAAACTCAGGAAAATGCCTGCAGAGTTTAAAATCTGGGTCAGAATCTGAGTTGGACAAAGGAATCATTTTTAAGCCTCAGCAAAATTGTTGAGAGGGAAAAAAAAAAAAAAAAGAGAGAAAGCAGTTACTGACTTCCTTAAGGCTTTGTTGGAAGATTTCAGAAGCAATAGTCCCATCACAAATTCCTTAGAAAGACCTTTGTTTTAGAGAGCCACTCCATTGAAATTTATTTTACAGTATGAAAGCCAGAGTCTATCAGGAAATATGTCTAAAACACTACAAATGAAGTGGTGTTCATTGGGTGTACTTTTTCACTTTTGGGACAAATATCTCTCTAAGGTAGTCTTTCACAGCACTGCTGTGACAGTGCTCAAATGTTTGCATCTAACACGGAGAAAAGAATAGCAACCAGATCCTAACAAAATTTTCTGTGCTTGCATTACCTCTGAATCAGATTTACATTCTGTACAAGAGTAATTGAGTATTCTGTTTCATTTTGTATTCAGTTCTTTGCTTATATCTCTGTAGTGTTCTATACAAAGCAAAACATTCGTCTCAAGCAAGATCCCAAGACTACTGGCAGTCAAGCAGCACAATAGATACTATTTTTAATCATCACAGTACTTTGGATATCTTCTGCATGATCCTGCATTGGACACATGGGTCTCTTGATAACAGCAGAACTTCTTCTAGTGTGAGTTGGGTTTGGTTTGTGTTGCTCAAGTGATGAGTTTAATCCAAGACTGCATTCCTGGACTGGAGTTTAATATTATAGGCTTGGAAATAATTATTTTTAATCAACTAGAGCAATACTTGTTGAAGAGACAATATGGTAGGCTAACTCTTGTTTTTAAAGTGTTTTTATCATTTTGGTACGTTAGATATGGAAAGAATTTTCCACCAATAAGAGGGGTGAGGTAATTTTGTTCATTTATTGATAAAGATGATCTTTTTCTGAAACAAGTCCCAGTGTTTAAAACTAAAAAGCTCTGAACACATTTTCCCTAGTGAATGATGAGCTGTGTTCTCCCTTCACATTCCTTTCTGTGCAATACAGAAGGGATTTTTTTTTCTATGTTTCGAACACTGTTAAGTCAGTATGTAAGATCACACTTCTGCCAGCCTTCATAAATGATTAAATGTGTATTTTAAAGACTTCTAAATCAGGAGGCTTGAAATACTTTTCCTGTTGATTTTTTTCTTTTTTTTTTCATTCGTTTTTTACCAAGCATTTCAGTAGAGAATGTTACTGAGACCTAGTCCATACTGCTTCAAAGACTTGGTTGGTCAGATCTGGATCACTGATGTCAATCTACAAAACAGTAGCTCTTGAAAACTGGGAAGACCAAGGTTCATATTTGAGTAGTGACTTTTGTCTGTAACAACTACTCTTTCCTAATCATATATCTCCTTTATTAATCACATTTCGTTTCTAGCCGTTTCTTTTCTAATGACAACACTCCAGGATTTTATCATGCCATGTTAGTATTACAGTAATTACCTGGCACCATGGGGAATCCTTTCCTGGAGATTATAAGCACTACATAATGCAAATAATAAATAATGGTATCAACAGCCTGGAAGACTTGCAATATATTCCTAATGACTAACAGACATTTGGAGCTGAAGTCTGCCTTAAACTTCAGTAAAATGTATTCCACTGTGTCCTAAATAAAAGAGAGTTTTTTCAGGTCAGTACTGGTTATTTGTAATAAACTAATATCTTTTGCAGGAGAGCATGTCCTACTTCGCTAACCTTCTGTTTACTCAGATAAGTTTTATTTTCTCTGCAGACCTTAGAAAGCATAAGTATCTCTCTGTATTCTCATTTGTATTGAGGACAAGTTTGAAAACTGATTGCTCAGACTGATGCTTCTTTACAGCATCAAGTCTTTCCTTTGTTATGTTCGTTCTGGAGATGCTTTTACAATTTCAGCGGTGTAAAGTTACCTGTATTATCTTCATCGAATGAAAGTGTCAAGACTTACTTGAAATTAAAGGCTGAAGAGTGGTTATCTTGCAGCACTGCAGTGGGTTGCTAAACATTAATTATTGATGAAGACCTTGAACCACTTGATTAAATGACATTAAAGACAACTGCTGTGAGAAGCCAGCTCAGGAGTGCCAAATTCTATTTATGATGGCACACCATAAGGATGTATGAGGAAACCAGTAGTGACAATCAATTCTGTTTCTCAAAAACAGATTACACGAGAGCCTGGTCCTAAGGACAGCACTTACTTAAAGAGGAAAAAATAATCCACCATTAAAATAATTACTTTTTGTTCTCTCCGAATAGAGTGGAACATTAAAGCTTGTTAATTGATTTTAGAAGAAAAGTGAAACAAAATGTTGGATGTGATTTACATATGCTGACTTTGCCTCACTGAAATGTTTACTTATGAGTCCAGCATTGCTGTCACAGACAAAATGAGTCTATTTGTCTTACTTCAGTCTTTGAAGGACTGTCGCCAGCATTAGGGAGGTACTGTGTGTATTTATATTAGCATATACACATACTCTCAAAGGAGTTGGCCTTTCAGGATTGAGGAAAACAGGTTAGAAATGGATAGGTTATTGTCTTCATGGTGAATGATCATATCTGATTGTAACATAGCTCTATAGCTCTATAATCCTAGACTGAAAAAAATATGTGTTGTAAACCAGCAAGCAATTGCATTACCCTTTTCTATAGGAGTGTAAGCTTGGTTCTGGCTTTCAAGACACAGATGCAGTTTCTTTTTAATTTATGCTACTGAGAGCAGGGTTAAGTGTTCTACTATGAAAGCAGGTTCTTCATATTGACATGTGATCAGTGATCCAAATGAAATAGTTATCCATGAGTTATCCATGTCTAAGCTTATGGTTCAAACAGTAATAATATTCACTCACAGTTCTTATTGACTAGATTGGCTTCTTGTATGATGGCTTAGATGCATGATTGTTGTCAAAAAGGAAGCACCCTTCCTTTCCTTGTACAGCTGGGGCCATTACAGCTGTGTAGCAGGATAGGACAAATTTTTGGAACAGAACACATGCTGCCTCTTAGAATAATGTTACAAGATTCTTCCCACAGTTCTTCAAGAAGCAGTGTGCTAGACATAGACAAAAATAGCCTTAAATTGCAGAATTTTCAAAAAAGTTTCAAAAGTGAGAAGACATCTCTCGTCTCATCTCATCTCATCTTAGTGCTTAAATCTTTCATAACTCATCTTTCATGCAAATCTTCATTAGCTTATCATGATCTTAGCCTTGCTTTATTTGGATATTATTTCTTAATATTTTCTTATTGCCTTCATGCTGGTTTTTTAGTGCTTCTCAAAAAAACTTTGAACCAAGACTGTGCATGGTGGTCCTATCTGATAAAAACAAAAATACGTTGTGGAGAGACATAGCAAAATGCATTAGAGAAGTCAGAAAGAGCAGAGTGTAATATGGAAATAAATATTTTCATTGTCTGTGGTTTTTAGTACTTATATTTTATATTTCCTTGAAATAAATTTAAAAATAACATTCATAGTACACCAAAATAGAGTGGAGTTTGTCTAAAAACATTTTTCTTAACAATTTCTTTGTACAGGTGGCAAATCAAATTTACTGTAGTTCTGTCACAGATTTCACAAGAATTCATTTAGTTTATTTCATACCTCCCGTGGTATAGAGATCACTTGGGAAAATACCACCTTTTAACCATGCTATTTAAAATTTGAGGTTTTAAGTAAGGAACTCTTTACTTTTTGAGTGTAAAAGCCTGCACTTAGCACTTGTGGTTTGACACTGATTTTTACATGGGACCAACAGGACTTGTTTATTCATAAATAATAGCATTGTCAGCTACTTAAGATTGACATACTGAAAGGATAAGTAAATGTGGAGAGATTTAGGGTAGAATGTGGAGGTTGAATATGCCTTTGTTATAATTTCTGTACATGATTAAATAGTAGAAAAACTGATTTGCAAATGGTACATCGTATAGAAAAGATAAATTAATTTCAGCAGTTCATAGATTCACACATCTGATTGCCCAGAAGTCTTCAAAGAAATAGTCAGAAAATCAACATATCTGCTTTTATTGAGAGGTACCAGAAGATTCAGTATGTACTAACAAATATTCTCCCCAAAACTATCAGCGTTCCTCAGGCTTATGTTCAGCATGTGTGCACCTTACACAGGGAGACAGATGCAGCGTTACATTGTATATTATGATACTGGATAATATATTCTGTCCCAAACTTAGGGAGAAAAATCCACACCAAGCCGCTGACTTTTTTCATCTGAAAGAGTCAGTGAATTTTTAAGGAAATGAATGTATTTGCAAAAATCAACTACTGCACAATTTTATAATCAATAAAGGCAGTAAATTAATGATAAGTTACTCATTGGAAATAATATAGCTAATTAATAAGTTTCGTAAAAAGGCTGAAGGCAGAGAAATTGTAATACGACGCTGCTATTAATGCTGAAGTTTACGGGTTAAGCATATGTCTTATGTACTGACAGGGCAATATAAGGCAACAAAAAGAGTCCCAAAAGTATCAATTTAAAAGTAAAATAGCTTAATATTAATTGCAACATTTCTGGGGTCTTTTTAATCTTGAAGAGTGGAGGGTTTTACCTAATTGCTCCAAGAAGTTCACCATTTTGTTTTGAATGATTGTGGGATATGTCTAAAAAATTAAAATGGTTAGATATTTTAAATGCAATATTCTTTGAGGGGAAAAAACATAAAAACCCCAAGATATTCTATGGACAAATAAACAAAGATGTGAAGTTGTGAACTAAGAAATAGCATAATGGAAGCCCAGAGAGGCTATAGAAACAACAAAGCAGGAAGATGCATACGCTGTTTGTGTCAGGTATAAGAATCTGTAAGTTCACAGAAAACACTTAGTAGACATGCTACATACTGCTTATTGAAACTGTACCCAATTCTGAGAAGTACAAAGTTTTAATGAAGAAAGCAGTCATGACCAAACATAGTATCAGATTCAGGCATTCTATGGAAATCTGTCTTCAATGCTTTGCCTACTATTATTCCACAGATCAGAAAATCATTCTAAACTGTCGTGTTTCAGTAATATTTTTGCATCAAAATATGTGTGATAAGTACCAGTCCCAAGACGTCTTCATTGTTAGTTATGCTGACATATTTGTGCTTATTCAGCTTTTCTCTTTTATTTTCTTATTTTTCATATTGATGCTAGTATTTATTTTAACTGACTAAACCTAAAATGTTCTGTGCATTTCCTCAAAGAAACAATGCACAGCATTTTCAGGATTATCTGATTCAGTTCAAGATTAAAAAACATTAATTTAGAACAACTGAATGAGTGTCCTAAGGCAAGTATTTTCATCATCATCATCAAGTTGCTTACCTAGAATAAATACTGAGTAGGAAAACAGTTTAAAAATTTTGGTGGGTTTTTTTTTTTTCATTTACTATTAAATGAATCTATTCAAATAGAAAATTTAGAAAATATACATGTGAGTCTAGCAGTCAGTATATTCCAGGCTTGATCCCTTAAGGCATTGAGAATTTCACCCAGATTTTGGAAACTCCTTCAGTTCACAGTGACCCTTGATCACACAAAAGATTCCACGAGGCCTGAAACTCCCTGCCTTGCTTCTTGTATTGATTTACCCTAGCTCAAAGAATAATCTAAAAGCTACTTTGTGTATATAGTCTTTACTCCTATCTGATTCTTATTGATATATGTGTAAAGACAGCTTGGGCCCAGCCTGCTCCAAACACCAGTGGCCTCCTTTCAACTCCAGTTGCACACACCTGCATATCCACCACCCTTCTTAGGTGACAGCAGACATAGACAGGCTGTGTTTAATAAGAAAAACCTTGTCAAGGCCATATTTAAATGGTGTATATTGGTGCAGTACCGGCCCTGAAGATTTAAAGTACTAGATGCAAATGAAAGAGTGATAAAGTATTTATAGTGTGTAATGTCTAGAGATTCAATTTATACATTATTTTATTTAGCAGGACTTTGGAAAGCAATTGATAGTCAGATAGGCTCTGGAGGGCAGCTTATACAACTGTCTTAAGTATCCAACACATCAACAGACCATATTTTATTCTCTCACTGTTTTCCAGGCTCTTTGACCACAAAAAAAAATCTGGAGAAGTGGAATAAGTCCATCTTAAAATACCCACAAAATTTATAGAAGCAAGATAATTTATTTTCCTGGCATGTCTCCTTAGTCATTGCTAAGTAAATGGAGTCATGCCATGCCAATATTTTCATTATAGCGAAGACTTGAGTGCTGGAGACAGGGCTGGAGTTGTCAAAGTCAATTTGAACTGAATCTCAGTCTTTGCCACTCTTGTTTGTCAAACAGGCAAAGTCCTGTATTCTTCATAGACTAAAATGGAAAAAAAATTCAGTAGGGCAGACAAGACAGCTGGAGTCTTGGTGCTTGTGAAGTAGAGCTCTTGGCAGGGTTGTGTGTTGTTACTTTAATATGACAGAAGAGGAAAACAACCAATCCTAACTAACAGTTATAGCAGTCACAATCTCTGAATTTACTCTGAAATGGACGCCTTCATGTAGGAAAATCACTCCTGCAGTTTGCTATTCCCAAAGGCTCAGTTTGCAGAGGACTTTTTAGAACAGCATCCAAGAAAAGTATGAAGCCAGTAGGTAAGCTGAGGCAGTCAGCAAAAATTGTTCCAAAAAAGGTGATGGAAAAAGTTTCTTTGCCTAGGTTTCCCAGCTACAGTGAAGGTAGGCATCTCACAAAAGCAGTTTATTTCTAATTTTTTTTTAGTAAATAAGAGAAAAACTAACTGAAATATCTACTTCTTGGATAGAGCCAGCAGCTGTGAAACCTGATTTCACGGCCCTTCCCTTTGCATGCCTATTTGGAGACTGAACTGAAGATGAGATCTCTTGTATTAAAGCGCTCTGTCCCAGCCATTAGTGCTTGCTAGAGATTTCTCTGAAGTCCTCTTGTCATACTTGATTTGCTGTAAATAATAACCATTGAAGCAGGACCTTGTAACTGTCTCTGGAACTTCATTCATTGCAGAAAGTTTCCACCATTATTCTTTTGAGTGAAGTGTGTTAGAGAACATAAATGAAATGAATAGATGTTTCAGCTGACATGGACACACAAAACCTGACTAGAAATTGTTCAGTATTTGTATAGGGAGGCTTTGAATAGCTTGATGGTTTCAAGAACTGGGATGTCATGGAGGGTTTTTAATCCTGGTTTTAAGCAATTTATTGAACCCGATACATTATGTTAGGTCTTGTATGAAAAGGATCAGGATGTTGTTTTGATAAATCAATAGTTCTTACTTAACCCTTTTCACTACTTGTGACTTTTATATACCTCCATTTTATCTACTCTCACTTATCTAATTTCAAGGCTGAAAAACCCCAGACTATGTAGGCATTTTCCTCCAGGAAATTGTTCTCTACTTTTAATCATCCTGTCACTGTTCAATGCCTTTGCAGTTTTGTCATCATCTTTTAGAATGTGGGCACAGGGTGAGGTTCAGAACAAAACTATATATGATGTTCCTTATCTGAGTGCCCTATTTATGTACTGAAAAAAGAGGATTTTCTGCCTTGTCTTTTTCTTTCCCAATAATTGTTAACAGTTAGATTGTGCTGGGTTTTTTTGGTTTTTGGTTTTTGTTTTTTTGGTTTTTGGTTTTGGGTTTTTTTCTTTTGTTTTGTTTTGTTTTTTGTTATTGATAGCAAGCTGATATTTTCAAAGGATTGTCTTTTACTATTTTAAGGAGTTTGTTGAGGTGGAGGGGGTTTATTTGGGCTTTTAGTTCTTTTTGGTGGGGGGGATGTTAAATGAGGTAAGATTTATCTCTGTACCTCTCCCTGCTGTCTCAGTTTGAAGCAAAATATAGTAGTTTCTTTCCAAATCTTAATTGAATAAGAAAGATAACCCTCTTTCAGATTTCAGCAAGGTTTTTAACCACTTTGGTATTTTCAAATGCTAATCATCTTTGTGAATTGGCCTTAGTAACACCTTTAGCACATAAATATGCATACTCTCAGTGCATATACAGCTGAGTTTTAGCTACCTTTGTTCTTGAAGTGAAAAATTCTGCACATCAGGAGTGTTTCAGTCTTGAACTCTGTTCTGTGTTCAGTCTGGTTTTGGAGATAAACTTTTAGTTTCATCACATTTTAGTAGGAACAGCAATCTCTTCATCAGTGTGAGCACACCTGTGTCTGGCAACCTATCACGTGTGAAATGAGAATTCTTTTAGTTCTCAAAACAGTCTGTCTGCACTTGAATCTTCCTTCAACTTCACCTTTAAAATTGCTTCAACTTTAAGGAAGGCCATGGTAGTATGCAGCTGCTTTGGGAAGGTGAGGAAGAGAGAGTAGACAGTTCCACTTGTTTGCTGCATACAGGTCTGGAAACAAATGCCCAGGAGCCACCTGTGCTGAAGCAGCCACTCTTTCCTGTTTCCGTGGGAATCTCTACCAGAAACTTGTTTTTGTAAACAAGAGAATCATATTTTTCATAGCTTCTCATAACACTTCCTAAGGACCACACCTTTTTGATTGTCAGCAAGAAATCCTTGTTTTGATCTTCTTATCAGACCTGGATGTGAAACTAGGCTTATAGCCAAAAATGTGTTATCTTCTTTTGACAATTTGAGGCCTGTTATATTGACAGAAAACACATACCAGCAAGTGACAGAGACACTTCAAAATTTAGTGAAACACAGGTTCAGAGTTGTCCATATTTGTCATTATATTTCCTAAGAGTTTCATGATCTTTCTTAGCCTTAAGCCTGAAATGCATTCCTCTTACAAACCAAAAGGTGATCACCGTGGTTCAGTTCGTTTGTTTCTTTCATTTGGATAGCAGCTACAGTCTCCCAAAAATTTTTAAATGAACCTATGAAGGATTTCACTGCCTGGATTTTGTTCTCAGAATGATAAACTTCTCCAGATTGGATAGTGCTAACCAGCTATGTATTTCCTTTCTTGCTGTTCCTATTCACTTTTAAGTTTTGGAGGCTCTGTTTTTTCAGGGTTTTTCTAAATCTGGTTTGCTCTGTTTTGGGGTATTTTTGTGGAGGAGTGTACAAGGGGGAGTGGGCTTCTTACTTCAGGGGCTTGCTGCTGATAGTTTTCTATTTCTTGTTGATTTCTGGCTCAGTTTAGTAGAGCTAAAAGAAGTTGTACAGGTTGAGTAGACTGCTCAGTGGTGCAGTATGGTGAAAAAAACGTTCTTCAGGAGAAAAAAATCTAGCCGCAAAACAGAAGCACTACAGTTGCATAAAGCACATGCTTTACTGAAGGTCTAGTGCCATCATTTGTTCACTATTATCCTGCTTTTGCCTGGAGTGCTGAATTTCTAAACTGAGCTGCCATGTCCCCTTGTTTGGGTTTTTTTAAATACCGTACTAGTATGAGGAGATGTGACCTGCTTTTAATAGGGGATATACGGCCTTGTTGCTTCACCACTGTGGTCAAACCAGTTTAGTCCCATTAGGGGACTTACAGCAAGTGGACACTTGGAGTAGGCATGTCTATAGATACTCCATGTGACAATTACTGTGTTAAAGGTTTGCTGTGGCTGATATTTTTTCATATTTAGAATGATCCAATAAATATTTTAGGTTATTCTTTTACGCCCATGGATTGTCTGTAGTTTGTGATAGTGATAAGAAGCACACAGAAACCAGATTGCTTGCTACTGTGTTCCAAAAGCAGCCCAAAGAATCAGGTCCTTTAAGGGCATGCCTTTCCTGATTTAGAAAACACCTGGATAAATTGCCTGGCACTGATGCTTTCTGACATGAAACATCCTTCTTCTTTGCTACTAATGGCATCTGGACTCTTCCAGCTGCCAAAGTGTGTTAGGAATTGTTTGGTTCAAGTGCTAGCTGAAATGGTCTAAATTATCGTATTATGGTACCAAGAAATGTTCCTGGGCTGTGCTTGAAGTTAATAGTACAAAAGAATTTTCACTCTGTCTCAGCAGTGCACGTTTTTCTTGCTCCTGCTCTAGTGTGTAGAAAAAAGCTAGGTCAGGTGCTACAATACTTAAGCTACCTTCTATTTATACGGGAACGAGGCAGGAGTAACTCCATCCCATGAAGAATGCTATGAGTGAAGCTCTAGAGTTCCACTTTTGGTATATACCCTCATCTTCTTGGAAACTGTTTTGTTATCAGACACCTAGTGCCACATCTTTGACTATCCATCCTCTTAATTTGAGAACCCTAAACTAGGGATAAAATATTGAATTTTTTTTTTTTTTTAATTTGCATAAATAGAACTTGTTTTATGAGGAAATAGAGAATTGAGCATGGTGGGGAAGTAAAACAGTCCAAAAATTATTTTGAAGTAGAAATACAGTGAGCATGATGGCAGTTGAGATTAAACAGTCATGATTTTAAACACATTTGAAATCCTGCCTGAGTACACACATGTTTTCTTTGACCTTCTGCAAGCTCTAAAGGCTCCAGTGTGACTGAGATTAAGTGCTCTTGCTAGAAGTTACGAAGACAGTGGAGCCGATTTAATTGCAGCAGCCAGTGTACAATCCCATTCCCATTTCCTCTATAGAAATGAAACAGTCCATCAGGTGAGGCTGAGTTCAATGTGGGCCTTCAGTGCAGTAAGGGCCTTTAGGTAATTATAGCAGGCAGCCAATTCATCTTGATGCACAGGGTATGGGAGAAAAAAATTAGGCTTTAAATGTCCATCTGGGTTTTGGAAAATAGACATTTCATGATGTGTCAGACTGCTGTGTGATTAAGTAGGTCATCAGTGTCAAAACACATAGAATTTCAGTTCCAGAAATGCTTTTGAAAAATACCATGCATCTCTAACACTGGAGAGTTTGTCAGTTCTTTTTCAGTAACTGTCTATTTTTTGGTTTTGTTTTCAGACAATTGTTGTTTCTGTGCAGTGGGAATCAGAACAGGGGAAGGAAGTCAGTTGAAAATGGTTTCTCAATAAGCAGCAAAATGTATCATACTGCATAGGCATGTGCCATGGAATTTTTGAAAACTTTTACCTATTCATATTTTAAATTTGGCTCAGAAGATATATTTTCCTTTTGGTAGATGTTACTTTCTTTTATTTGTACTTTAGTTTTAAATCACTGTCCCCTTTCGTTAAATTGTTAGAGAAATTTTGAATTTGTATACCTGCAAGTTCATTTAATTTGCATGTAGATCATCTTCTTACCAGACATTTTGCCGATTTATCTTCAGAAATAGTTTGGTGAGTTTTGTGCCAAAAAAGAAAAACCAAACCAGCCATCAAATAAACAAAAATCCCCAACCAGTAAAACGAGTTCAGTGGGAGTTTTATACTTCAAAGATTTTATACATGCTGCATAGGCACATACCTATTAACTTACTTTTAATGTGACAGGTTTTTTCAACCGACTTTCTTTTCCTTTTCTAAATTCTCCCAGAGCAGAGACTAGTAGCAAAAAGGAATACTATGGTTTCAAACTCTAGATACTCCCAAAGAAAAATAGACAGACTAGTAAGAAAGACTAAAGGACACATTCAGTACTGAAAACAGACATTAAAACTCAAAACCACAAAATTTATTTTTAAGGTAGTTGCTGCTAGTTGTTCTTGCTGTTCATACATTTGCTGCATGGAAATGTAGCAGCCACTGGCAGAAGTCAACTACTGTTGATAGCAGTATTGCCATAATATTACCTTTGTCACTGAATAAGACAGGGGAAAAAAGCCCCTAATGATATTTTTGTTGGTTGTTTTCCTTCACAAATAAAATGACTCTCTACAGCAAAGAGTATTTTTACAAAGCTGCTTACAACAATACTAAGAAGTATTAATAATGAAATTAAATTATTAATTATCCATTACAGAAAAGCAACAAAAATGTTTCATAGTTATATTTGTAATATAGAATTTGCGGGTGCAATTTCAGTAACTAATGAATGCAATTATAACATGGACATTTAGGTAATTTAAATGTGAAGCTAATTGGATAATTGCTTGTTCTAATAAATTAATATTAACAGGAAAGAATTGTAGAGAAAAATGTGTAACTTGAAAACTTCTGGTGTTATTGCAAGTGGTAGTTTTTTACTAGCAAAACATTATCATCAGTGAGGCTTTTGATCATGTAAGTCTGTTTTGACATAACTTCAGTGGCTTCCTTTTATATAGGAAGAGAGGTACTAAACACAAGATTTGTAATGACAGCTTGATTTCCAATCCAAATTATGTTCATGTTTCTTAAAATGGGGATATTTAAACCTTTGAGGTGTTTAGAGGGATGTCTGGTGACTGTTATTTAAAGGTTGGGTTGTTTTTGTTTCATTACTTGGTTGGGGTTTTTTGCAGGGGGGGAGAAGCATGTGCTAATTTTGGGATATTGTATTCTGTTATTAAAGAAAATAACCCTGAATCTTTCTGGGAGAGTTTTTTATTCAGCTCTTCTGCTTCCCATTTAGAAGTTACTCTACTTGACAACTATAAAATAAGAAGTGAACATACATTTTTCTTGTTTGGTTTTTTTTCCCTTCCAACTCAAGCAACATTTTTATAGTACACTGATTATTTTTTTTTCCTTTCAAATTTGGAAAAGACAAAAGTGGTCAGAATTACAGCAAAGAGAAATAACATCAATTCTGTTTAGGCTAGCAATATTAACAGGGAACAAAGTTGACTTAAAATAATTTTTGGTCCTAGTATGAGAAAGATGTGTGCAACTCTGAAAAAAAAAAAAACATGCAACAAGCCAAGTTTTCATTAATTTCAATTTACCAGTAGTGTTAGCATGCTTTCTTTGGTTTCTGATAGTCAGTGTGTCTGAGTTGGTAGAATTGGGAAGAGACAAATCATCTCTCATAGCCTCATCCTTCTTGATGAGAAAATAAAGATCTGGAAACTGTCAAACACATGAAACAAACTACTGAAAAATGAAATCACTTTAAGTCTCATATTTTCTAGTAAAGTAGGTAAAAATTCATTTAATAATATTAGCAGGTATTTTCTTTGCCAAGAAAAATGTGATTTAATTAATCTTTTGTATTCTACTGTGTAAGCGGTGATATGAGATTCCCCAGATAATCTCCATCTCCTTTGGGAATCTTGGATCTTCAAGTCTTGCATGGAAAGAAAGGCAGGAGACAGCTGGGTTGTTAAGGCTGCTGGAAACATGGCACGTGCTGTTTTCTGTAAACTGTTGTCTAACAACTGGAAACATGAAGATTCATTGATATTATGGTATAATCACAACAGGCATATTTTATATACACTGTTGTAAAATTTGCTGTGCCTCAGTTGGCATCTGAATTATGGAGGTTTTCGAGTTGGCAACACAGAGGAAGTAAGATTAAAAGTCATCTTGTCTACATTTTTCCAGCCACAATAGAGATGTCCACTTGCTAGGCTTTTGAACATATTCTCCATCTTTTAACAAAACTAAAAGCTTTCTTTTTAAGTTTAATGTTTCCATAGATTTTGCATCTGCATTGTGTTTCAGTGCACATGTATTAAAGCTGTACATTGCAGGTGAAACAGAAATGCTTTCATTAATATTTATATTCAATAAATGGAAGTATATTGCCCAGGTTTTTAAGTGCTCAGTTCTGGATTTCATACTTCTTCTGAAGAAGTTGGGCACATTAATAACAATTATGAGATCTAACCAAAATTGACCCTGATTTGAGTAAAGAGTTGGACAAGTAGTCATTCCAAGGTTCCATCCTATGTTACTCTGTGATTCTGTTCACTGAAAATCCCAAACAGTGGTACCCAAAAATAAATTTACTGCTATGCAGCCGCTTACTGACTCTTGCTTTGTGAGAGTTTTAATGATCAAGCTCTTGATACCATGCCAGATAAAATCAGAATTTCAAGGACATAATAAGAAAAAAATGGCAAGAAATAAAGGAATTAATCTCCATTAAAAATGGATTTTTTAAAAAAAAACTTGAAGGGCACATCTTGGGAAAAAATAGATGTTTTGAATAATTTATAATCTCTCAAATATTAAACAGGAGCAATCTTGAGCCAGTGTTGTCTTTGTGGTTTGAATGTGCTTTTACAAGTGCCAGTAGATTTTTAGGTTCTTTTAACTTTTACATAGACAATTTTTGATCAAGGGAGTGTACTCAGACACTCCCATACTGCTCTATTAATGGTAAATATCAAGATACCTGAGACTATCCAGAGTACATGGTGTGTGATTCATTTTGCTTCCAAGACATGTCTTCTACAAAAAGCTTTTTATTTTGAAGTGGGTAGTAGCAAACAAGTTGGAGGTTTCATTTGAACTGCCATTGAATTTTCCACTCCTTATTGAGTTCACATTCTTGCCTATCTGAGCAAAGACTATCAATCACCTTAGGAAAGTTAAAGGAGACAAAAAAGTCAACATCTGTAAGAAAAGACTGCTTTTCCTGCTTAAGTGTTATGACACAGTTTATGGATCAAGCAGACTATCCGATCAGTAGATTATCTAATTTTCCTAAGTGGCAGAGAATTGAGTTCTTGCTGCACAAACCTTGGATCACTGACAGAGCCCAAAGGCAGGGATCTTTGCAGGAAACAATAAAATCAGTGCTACAGAACATATCTCAGATATGTCCCAAAAAGTAATCTCTATTAATTGAGGGGACAGTAAATCCCCCTTCCAGAGTTTATCAACTGGTTTTAGGTTGAGCCCCCATCTCAGTCGCTGAGAGGATAGGAAATAACAGGTGTGGTGTGGGATTCAGGGTTTAAGAAGACAATGAGGATTTCAGGAACTAATAGCAACTGATGACCCAGCTTAAGCATTTTAAGGACATTGTTGTACATAGAATTTAATACCTTACAAAGCAAAAACACACAGAGCATGAAAAGTCATTCAGAGCTACAGGTTCTGGAGCTTTACTTTTCTATCCCTCTTAATAGGTGTATTGTTTCTTTACCTTATTAGGGGTTTTTTGGTGGTGTTTTCTTTTGGTTTTGACAGGGAGGGGGATGGTTTGGTTTTTTTTCTTTTAACTAAAAGCAAGCACTAAAGTCCATGAGGTTTATCCTTCTGGGTAGGAGATCTTCTGAAGGGCAAGTAAAATTTTAGTGCTGCAGTCCTTGGTAACTTACTGTCTTATCTTTAGTGTTGATAATTATTTTCCCAATCAGTGTCATAATACTGCTGATTTTAACTGTTTGCTCATAGATTAATAAGGGATAATTATTATTTAGCCTAATCTTTATCTTTTCTAATTTCTGTGCTTCAGTATCATAAGAATAACTAGAGCTTTCAAAAGCCGCCTTAAACAGTAATTCTGAGATGTCGTGTGCATGCAGGGGAAATACTTGATACATCACTGACAAGAAGTGGTAAGGACTTACCTGAAGGAGGACATTTAAAAAATGTTTCTACTGCCATCATTTTCATATTCCTTTAATTTGGTGGCAAAATATGTTTGGATCATTGATATATTACTTCACTCTAAGGGATATGGAACATGCCCTGTGTCCAGTAAGAATTCCAAATAGAAAAGCCTCCTCTAAAATGGAATGTTATGGCATGGTTAAAAGTAAAGTTTCATTTCCATAATTTGCTTGACTTTAAGACCCAGAAGTAACCACTTTGAAACAAGTATAGGCTTAAACACCTGATTTGAAAGTAGGCATGGTGTACCACATCCTGATAGCTTGGTGCAGACAGGAGCAGAACAACGCAGACAAGTAAGGATTACAGTGCTGGTTTGCTTGATTGAGTTATTAGTTAGCCAGATACTCTGTACTGTAATAGTCACTTAAAATAGGAAAGTAAATAGAAAATAGCTAGAATGGTAAAAAATAAGCAATATTTATTTTTTCACATGGACTTCCATTAAAGAGATTAAAGAGATTAAGGCCATCTTACCCCTCTTTACCATGGCATAAATAAGGTGTTTTTTATAGAAGTCATACTGATTTCAATATTGTGATGGATTGACCCTGGCTGAATGCCAGGTGCCCACTAAAGCCACTCTATCACTCTCCTCCTCAGCTGAACAGAGGAGAAAAATATAATGAAAGGGTCATAGGTCAAGATTAAGGGCAGGGAGAGAACATTCACCAATTACCATCATGGGCGAAACAGGCTTGACTTAGAGAAATTTAATTGAATTTATTAACAATCAAAATCAGAGTTGGGTAATGAGCAGCAAAATCAAATCTTAAGACCACCCTTCCCCCATCCCTTCCTTCTTCCTTGTCTAAGCTCATGATTTTTCTGCCTCTTCTTCCCCAGCACTACATACATGGATGGCGAACAGGGGCTGTGGTCAGGTAACCACACATCTCTGTTGATCCTTCCTCTTCAGGGGGAGGACACCTCACACTTTTACCCTGGTCCAGTGTGGGTTCTCTCCCATGGGAGACAGTCCTCCACAATCTTCTCCAACATGAGTCCTTCCCATAGGCTGCAGTTTTCATTAACTGTTCCAGAGCGGGTCCCTTCCATGGGGTCACAAGTCCTGTCAGCAAACCTGTTTCAGCATGGGCTCCTCTCTTCAGGGTCCGCAGGTCCTGCCAGGAGCCTGCTCCAGTGTAGGTTTTGTTGCTGATAATAAGTAATAAATCAGTAATTGATTTATAGTGTTTTAGCAGAACACTACCTTTGGGAGAAAGGTTTTGAACAATCACTTGAATTTGAACAATCACTTGAATCACTTGAATACTTATATGTGTACGTAAAAATACCCTTAGAATATCTTCAGGATGGCTATTCTTTTTCCTTCTTCATAACATAATACAAAATATATATCCAAAATGCACATACATTAATGTAAAGACAATAGTGTGACTGTGAGCATTTTACTTTAAACTTGAGTTGTAATTCTCAAATTCTCAATTCTCATTTTTTGTTGGGGCTGCAAGAATCTTCCCCAAAGTACACTTCTCATGCATTTCACTTAGGTTGCAGTCAGTTAATTTTTATCCATGGTAGATATAATCTCCTTGATCAAAACCATCTGCCATTTGAGTAAATGTTATTTTCCATTTACTTATATTTCTTTTCCAGTTAGACAGTGTTCTTTACCCCCTTGGTTTTGGGAAGCAGTTTCTTCTAGGGAGTTGAGTATTTATGTTGCAGCGACTGAAGCCTCAGACTTTGAAACACATTTGTTTTATTTTAAGTATCTTACTTGGCCTCAGCCAAGTGGCATAATTTTATCATCAGCTTGTACATTATTGCAATGAGTAATGTGTTAAGAAGGGTCACCTTTTCAATTGCTTTAATCTCTGGAGTGCTACGTAATGGCAGAATTTTTGTATGGTTGAGCATATTGTCAGTTCTAACTTCTGTATATGTGTCTGAAGAGGCTCCTTTTGCATTATGCTTTCATGTTCAAATAGCATCTTAATACTCTCTATTTGCTATGTGTCACTGAGTTATAAATCAGGCTTCAGATCATAGGTTTTCATAAGTTGTAAATCTAGTAAAGATCAGTCAGAAATTAATTTAGAATTCTGAAACTGTCTGCAGTGGTATACTAAGCAAATAGCATTGCTTTATATTAAAAAACAAGCTAAAAAGTTACTCATTTGTAGCATACAAAAAAAAAATTAATTATTTTTTACTGTTGTTTGTTATTGGCAGTATGTCCAGGATCATAGCTGCCCGACCTTTCCTATGGCTTGTGTACCTTTCCACCTGAGACAACTCAGTGAGCTCTGACATTTGCCAAGCTGCACAAAGCCCAAGGAAGTTTGCTGTCTGTCTTCTGGGTGAAGTCACTAGGGCATCTCTGTATTGTGCAAGGTTGTGCCCAGCAAGCTCCACAACAGACAGATGTCAAGAGACTTGAGAATAGCAAAGATTCTGTTGGAGGGACCATGCTATGGTGCAAAAATCAGGTCACACTGAATTTTAGTTGTGGAGCACAGAAAACCTACAGCTTTAGCTGATAAGTTAAAATAAAAGATGGTGATGAAGTATTTGTGCACATTTCAATTGAAAGGTATAAATGAATGTGTCTAAGAGGAGGTTAGGATTTTGGCACACCCAAGCTGAAGAATTTAAAATTACTTTCTTACCTAGGGTTAGGCTCTTAGCCAATTTCAAAGAAAATTATTTACATCCCCTCATTTCCAAAACTATTTGCCAGCTGCTTGTCAAATTAAAACAAGGAGGAATTTTAAGTGTTTGCCAAATCTCAAAATCAAGTTGTTTATACAAGGGTTTTATTAAGCCTAATTTGACTATACTTTCTAAAATTTTTGTAGTAATGCTTAGAGATATTTAAAGCCATCCTAAGAAATTTCCTAGCAAGTTTCCTATTTGACCTTATCTTTTTTTGGTGTGAACTGAATTTTCAGAAGAGTGTTTTGATAATTGTAACAGGTTGAACCTGAGTTGATTTCATGCAGTTATCAAACTGCATGAAAACCATGCCATGAGAACACCTGGCATTCTAAAAAGACTGTAAGGATCCCAAGTGACACATCCAACACCAGATCCTTTCAAAGAAACATCAATTAAATTAGTTCTGGTATATGCTGTAAGTGATAGTAATAACCTTTCAGTTCTGTTTTCAACACCTTATTGAGTTTGTTGAATTCCTTTTATAGAGTATGATGGGAATTGTGCAAGTAATGTAAATGTTAAAATTACAAACTTCTATCATATGCATTACTAATTTTTTTTTCCAAAATAGTGAGTGTGTTAACTAATTTACTAGTTTGACTATAATTTGTAAGTAAGAGATTTGTGCACAAAAATGCAAGATAAGATGATTGTATTCACTTTACTACTTCAGACAACTCTGGAGTGACTTTGAGATAATTACCCTACCATTATAGAGATATATATATATATCTTGAGGTCCTGCTGCTTAGTGTTAAGAATAAGTAATTAATAGATGTTATGGATGTACCAGAACAATCACCTTTCGTTTGCTCTTGTGCTCATTTTTTCCATAACAATTTTTCCATCTCCTGTCCCCTATCCTCTGTGGTGTAATTATAGCAATACCATTCCTTCAGAGTTATATTTATACTCTTATCAAATTCCCCATTTTTTAATTCTACCAATATGGAAAGATTGCAAGGAGTCTATTAATAGCATTTTATACCAAGAATGGCCTTTTCTTACATTTTTCTTAGAAGAAGTAACTCAACGGCCCTTGTTCTTAGGTCAGGTGTTTTCTTTCCATAATAAAGTTCACCAGTGTTGGCATCAAGAACATTTTCAGAGGGGCAAAAGTTCTGACCTATGACTTTACTTGGACTTTAATTATAGTGTTGCAAAAATCATTGAAAAATTATAGAAATCCTTGACTATCTCCTCTGAGCATTCTTCTGTTTTAGCGGTTTACTACTGAGTCACAAGTTTCTAATTCCTTTTGAGTGTAATTCCGATCTTCCATGCATTCAAACCTAGAGCTCCATGGTTTAATACACTAGCATTTCCCATCTCTTAATTGTTAGAGAGTTTCTTTCTTTGCTTGCTGATTTCTAAACACATGATTTCACAATATTTATTTATTTAATGACATATTCCTATTAAAGTAACTGTGTAAGTTGAACACTGAATTCATTCTCCTGAAAAATGCCATGCAAAAATTTGTGATCCTAGGTAATGGACAACATTCCTACTCTTTTCTTTGGTCCTTAATATTGATTAAATGAACAGTATATTTTATTCATTAATAAAAAAATACTAATTTGAAATAAAAGATAATTGGACTTTCAATTGCTTGAGTAATTGCTTCAAGGGTGCTTTCTACTTGGTTTTAATTAGAATAATTTTTAGGTTTTATTCTATATGTGTTTATATTTCCTATTGTTATTTTTTTTGTTGTTCTCATTGTACAAGCCAAAAATTTATACTGCTGTAGAGCAGATTTAGATCTAAATTACCTGTCTTGAATACTGATAAAAGTGTAATTATGGCAAGACAAGGTTCCTGACAGGATACGGGGATCAGCATTTGCAGAGCCTAAACGGGTCTTATAGCTTTCACTGAACTTTCTGCTGATTGCAGCAGGTTTCATTACCCTGTTACCTCTGTGAAAATAAAGGCTGTGTCTTTACACAGCTGCAAATTACCCTTGCTGGAATGCAAAGGAGGTCTGATATACTTCTGTTAGTATGTTATGAACAAAGCGTTTGTTTAAACCTTAAGTATATACTTTAAATATATATTTCCAACTTATGGAACCCATTTCTTCAGAGTAATGACTTCTATAGGGATAATGTAGAAAGGATAACCAAAGATTATTACAGGGTTGGTCAGTGCCAGCACTGTTGGCCAATTTGACAGCTAATGAACCAATATGATGTTGAAAGTCCATAATGTTCCAGTGAGCCAGTCATTAAATGCTGTAATGAAAATTTTTTGAAGGGATTATTACTGTTCTAAACTACATTTAGTGATTTGTAGTAGACATTTCCTTCTCAATATTTGCATTACAGAATAGAATCATAGAATCGCTTAGCTTGGAAAAGGCCTTTAAGATTATCGAGTCGAAACATTAACTTACAATTGCCAGATCTACCACTAAACCATGGCCCTAGGCACCACATCTTTTGTTTTTTTGGATACATCAAGGAATGGTGACTCAACCACTTCCCTGGGCAGCCTGTTCCAATGCTTGGCAACCTTTTCAGTGAAAAAATTCCTTAAAATCCAATCTAAATCTCCCCTGACACAACTTCAGGTCATTTTCTCTTGTCCTATCACTTGTTATTTGGGAGGAGAGACGAAACCCCACGTGCCTACAACCTCCTTCCAGCTACTCGTAGAGAGTGATAAGGTGCTCCCTGAACTCATTTTCCCCAGGCTAAACATCTGCAGCTCCCTCAGCCTCTCATGCTCAGACTTTTGCTCCAGACCCTTCACCAGCTTCTGGTCCAGAAGACCCAGCACTTCTCCCTGTTGACCTTCATACAGCAGGTCCCAACCAATCGCTCCAGCCTGTCCAGATCCCTCTGTAGAGCCTTCCTGCCCTCCAGCAGATCAGCACTCCTTGGAGTCATGCCCAACCTGAAATCACTGCAACTTGGAATCACCTGTAAACTTCCTGAGAGAACTTGCCCTCATCCAGATCATGGGTAAAGACACTAAATGGAAACAGCCCCATAACTGACCTCTGGGGCACACTGCTTGTGGCCAGCCACCAGCTGGCTTTAGCTCCATTCACCGCCACTCTCTGGGCTCAGCCATCCAGCCAGATTTTTATCCAGCAAAGATTGCACCTGTCCAAGCCATGAGCCAACAGTTTATCCAGGAGAATCCTGTGGGAGAGGGTGGCAAAGACTTTATTAAATTCCAGATAAACAACACCCACAGCTTTTCCCTCATCCAGTGAGCAGGTCACCCTGTCATACAAGGACTGACAGTTAGTCAAGCGACTAATAAATAACGAGGCAACGAATTTGGAAATCCTGTAGTTCCTGTGTGTTTATCAAGCAAATTTCTACTAGTTGTAAAGCCAGGCATACTGGGGTACAATAGGTTAGTAATTGTTACCAACTGAGCCAACAGAATACTTACCATACTTTTTCTGCTGATATGTTGACTTTTATTTGTATTTCTTTATATTGATGTATATATAACACTTAATATAGAGAGTAGTATGATCCATTTTTATATTGCTTAATGTCAATTTAAAATAAGTTGTGAATTTTGATTGAGAATATGAAAAAGGGAGTCTAACAGCAGAAGTTTGGTAATCAAACTTGTGGACTCAAATGCTACTTTCACCTTCATGCTGACCTCATGTAACACTTTATTACACTCCTAGAGGATTAGGCTGAAAGCACAAAAAGCTTAAAGTCAATCCAAGGCAAAAAGAAATTCAGACTAACTCTTTATCTCCCTAAAAACCTCATTCATTCATTGCCTCCAATCCTGTTTTCATTCATTTTATCAGGAAAAGAACTTCAGGGAAGTAATTCCTTGTAGCTGAAACACTGATCTGGAGATTAATTAATCCTCTCTTCCTCCACTACACTCATTCACTTACTAATACTTGAGTTACATTTGTTATCCTTCAGTCAAATTGAAAGTTTTTATCTTTATGTTTTAGAAGACCAAGGATTATTTTAATTTTTTTTGTCAAATCTTTTGACCTTATCTTCAGTACAAAAAAGCGTCATACTAAAACATGTCTGTAACATTAAATCAGCTAATTTAACACTGACCGGAATTTTGTGATCATTATAGATGAGGATGGGCTACATCAGTCATAGTTAATCTGAACTTGGACCAGAGCTTTGTCATCACTCTGTTCACCCAGTGTAAAATGTGATTCCTTGTCTACCTCAGGCTCATGGTAGTGGTTTTTACTTGATTCTTCACAGCTAATCTAACATAATAAAATTCTGCAGTACATCTTAAAATTATTCTCAAGTTCCTAGTAAAAATATTTTTTTATTTCCATGTATTCTTCTATAGGTTTTTCAAAATTCTTCTGTCTTCTACATATTCTACATATTTATTTGACCATGTTTGTTGCAGGAATAAGGCAGTCTACCATAATTAGTTAATGCACATTCTTACAACTGAAGGAACTGGAACACAGAAATCTACTAGAGGCTAGATTGCCAAAAGCATTTAATGGACCCATTGTCATTGGTTCAATACCAGACATGACTGTAAAGGAGTGACATATCTAATTATCTATAAAATTTGGGCCAAATAATTCAAACAGAAGCATGCAGAAAGTGTAACCACATGTTAAGTTTATGCCTTTAGTCTTGAGGACCAGGCATTTCTTTTGCCACCAGACTCATTCACCTACTGATACTTAAAGCTGAGTTATGGTTGTTATCCTTCAGTCAAACAGAAAATTTTTATCTTAATATTTTAGAAAACTGAAGATTTTTGGTTTTATTTTGGAGGGGGTTTTGACAAAATATCTTGTATTTTGGTTTAAGATTAGTTTCAGGTTGTGGTCCCAAGAAAAAATTTCTTTGTTCCTGTTATATTTGCTACTAAAGAGTGGTTCAAGGTAGAGCTCTTATTCTTAAATTTATCCTTAAGTTTACATAGCCACATTCTTAGTCAGTGTCAGATTGACATTGAAGATGGCCAATTTAAAATATTTCATAAGGTTTCATTGAGCTTAGAACTACAAAACACCTTGATTTATAAAATAAAGCCTGGATGACTACAGATTTAATGACTGACATAAATCGATCCATCATTCTGTTGTGATGAAGTATCCATTTTAATTACTGAGGAAACTCAATGTTATTAACAGAGTTCTTGAAAGGTTACTGCATAAAGGCTTCACAATTAATTTTTTCACCTCAAGATTAAGAGTGTAGAGTTTGTCAACTTTCTATCTTGTCATTCCTAATTTTGCTTACAATACAGGGTTAACTGCCTTTTATGTGTTTGTGTCTTGAGATACACAACCCCGGACTTAATTCCAAAATATTCCTCATTTAACTACCACACCTTAAAATAGAAGTGTGTCCCATCTCCAAAATAAAATATTCATAACAATATAAATCATATGAATTACAGAAGCTTGCATAAACAAATGTTAGGAAGGATAGCCTTTGGGTTTTGAAGAATCGCAGGAAGCTGAGAAACAGGAAGTCAAGATTTTTAACTGGAGATTTAAACTGGAGAGGTTTGTACAAGGAAGCAGATATCTATTAATCAAGTAATAATGAAAATTTAATCTGTTGTGAAAATCGTTTAGGTCAATATATGGAGACTCTAAAAGAAATACAATTAAAACGATGTGGAAAGGCAAGAAACAGGAGACCATATATAGTAAGAAAATGTGTTGTGTGGATGCGATCAAGAGAGAAAGGGAGGGAGAGAGAGCATTTTGTCCATTTGGCAGAAGATTTGAGAATAACCTAGTACTTCAATCTCTGCTTTGTAATGTTTTTTATTTTGAAATTGGTCACCAGAGGACAGTCTTAATCACTCCACCACTGCAAAACTGTTGATCGTTTCTGTGATGTTTTGGGGGGTTGCTTCTCTTTGTGTTTGTACTTTTTTAAGCATAGTTACTCAAAGGCTTCCCTTAACTAAGCTAAGACCATGTGACTTTGTTGAAAAACTTATTGTATTGGTTTGGCAGGGCCTGGTTTTGGGTAGCAGGGGGGCCGCAAAGGTGGCTCCTGTGAGAAGCTGCTGGGAGCTTCTCACCATGTCCGGCACAGCCAGTGGCTGATGGCTCTGAAGATGGACATGCTGCTGGCCAGAACTGGGCCGGTGAGAGAGGCTGGTAACAGCTCTGTGATGACATATTTAAGAAGAAAATCAAAACAAAGCTGGGGGATTTTTGCTGCTAGTCAGAGGAGAAGAGGAGGTGAGCACATTGTGAGGGAAAACAACATGGAGACACCAAGGTCAGTGAGGAAGGAGGGGGAGGAGGTGCNGCCAAGCTTCCATTAACCCTTTCCTGTTTTCCCTCCTTTTGCTCAGCTGTGGTAGGGGAGAGTGAGCGAGTGACTCTCATGGGTGCCTGGCATTGGGCCAGTGTCAAACCACGACACTTATCCAGCTGAGGAGATAAACATTTAGATTTAGGGGTCCTAGCAGGTTTTTTCCAAGTCTCTCACATAGCACTAGTGAATGGAATAGAAGTTTGTTTCATATCCTGCTGTCTTTTAGCTTCATAAGGACTATAAATACTGTTTATTCAGTCATTAAATAGGTAGGTTAAATATAGCATGGTACAAAGAGGCCAGGCATCCTTTCTTCATTAAGATAAAATAAACAATTTTTTAATTTCAGTGTGGTGAAAACAAGTTAATTTTAGGTACCTATTTTTACGTAACTGAAACTGAGATCGTTTTAATACCTGTACTCACACTTACCTATAGTATATAACCTTTTTTCTGTGGTTGGCCAACCAATGCATTGGTTATACCCTCTTACGGTTTTTCATATTTCTGAAACCTGAGTTGTGTTGTAATGTTCTCAACTGGCCTCTTACTCCTGGGTAAAGAACACTTTACTTAGGAACCACAGTAAATAGACAGTTCTGAAACACTGTCAGAAAACAGTATTTTCTGGAGTACAAACTGGATTAATTAGTAGCCATTATAATTTCCAAATCATGGATCTCCAAACGTGCATGTAATAGGCTGTGCATTCCCTGTATATCTGCCAATTAGACAGAAAAATATTAAAAGGGTAAGATGAAAGCAGTTTAATTTTATTTTGTACAATCGAAAGGCTTGTAGTTTCCAGATACCATCACAAGAAGCTTAGTAACAGTTACCCATGAGCACATATTGTCCATGAATTATCAACTGATATAAAATACAGAAACCAGCCACTTCCCTTCAACACATGGCATTTGAAATATCACTGTATGCAATTACTGAGAGAAGGTTTTGTATCATCCAAGTCAGAGACTAAAATTTGTGGTTTGCTTAAACCTAGCTTCATATGTGGCCAGACTCATGATTTTAAAGATGAAGGCCAGCTTCTCTTTCTGTCATTTCTCTGTAGCTAGGTTTACATACACACACGGAGATAGCTTAAGGCTGCTACAGTTCCTGCTACTGCTCCTGACTTAAGTTTCCTGTGAGATCTAGGCAACTAACAAAAACAGCAGATGTTACCTCTCTCCTAGCAGGTCATTTACTTAGGATAAGTGAATGGGGAGTCAGGAAAAAGGTGGACAATAAAAAGTCAAACCCACACGAACTGTTTAATCTTCATTGGCTTGGTCATCATATGAGTGCAACCAAAGACAAGGACCAAGGTTTGGTGGAATGCAGGTATATAGCTATAAAAATAAATATAACTATTTTCCCCGAAAGTTATCACATACTAAAGAATTGTCTCTCCTGAGTGTGTATCTTTAAATCCATCTTGTGAGACGTACGACCCTTTAAGCAAGCCTGTAAGATCCTAATAAACACATTGCTTTTGTCAGTAGCTTTGTATGGATTAGAAACAACACAGCATCTCTAAAATAGACTAATTTAGGCTTGGTGGATGTTAAGGAAAGGAAATTGAATTACCTCAATGTAAAAGAACATTTGCAGGCATATGACATTATCATTATATTTATTTAGAAATGGTTGAAGAAATTATTATTTTAGTGGGCTGATTGTTGCACTTGCCATGCAAGGCCTCCATATATTGTAACACTAGATGCATAAAATAAAGTTGTCTCAGTCAATGAAACAGCATTTTTCATATTCTTTGGGGAAATAGTAGACTTCAGGAAATACCTCCAACAGTGTTGAAGTATCTGTGTTTTCAAGACCACCTGCTGTATACTTTTAAAACGAGTAAGAATAAAACTAAGTGCCCAGCAGAGCCTGTTTGAATTCTAATAGCTTCAGTAAATGCTTCCTCATAGAATGGAGAAAGTGTCTTAACTGCTGCTGGCTCTGCATACCTTTGTGGCAGGTGGGAATGTTCTCTCTTTTGTTGAACACCAATGGTAGGTGAACTGGAAATAGAGAGTGAACCCTATTTTGTATGGTATTTTCATTCTTTTTACTGAATGAGCAATTTCCTTTTATTTGTGTTTCCACTCTGCAACAGGATTTCCAGGTAGGTTGATCCTTTGGCGTATGTAATAACACATCACTTCAGGTGAGACTATTTAAAGGTTTTCTGTTGTTTTGAAGACAGAATACAGGACAAGCTCACCAATGCATTTCAGGAGCTTTGTGCCTGTTGGCACAAAGCAGCCATGAACCTGACTTAACAGACTAGTTAAATTGGTTTTATGGCCTCTTTGTGCTGTGGGAATATTGTAAAACAGCTGGAGTGCATTGCTGATGTATCTGGTTGTAAATTGCTTGCATGGTATGAAATGCAGTTGTACAGCTGTCCCATGGAGATCCTCTCAAAACAGCATTCATGTAGTGACACGGCACCAGCAAACTGGAGCTTTAAAGGAAGGCACCTGGTACATACCACATTAGGTAGCGTTCATCTTAGTAGACCTGATGTACTTCAAAAGCATCATAAATCTCTTTTCAGTTAAGAGAATAACTGACTGAGACATCAGAAGCATCTATACAAATATGGTGCAGATCAGACATGCGTGTTCAAAGGGAAGTGCCAGTCATTGCTCTTCCTGCATTCTGGTTCAGATCATGAAAGCATATTGTAACACGCATTTAACACCTTTTGAATGAAGTGAAGCACAGCTCTGCACTCTGGTAGTAGCCCTACTGGATCCCAGCAATTAATAAGCATTAAGTCTACAGAACCAGAGTAAAATTTATCCAAAATACCTAGCCCTGCTCTAATAGGTTTTCCTCTGGGGTGCAGGTGCTTACCAATAACTCTTTCACCCCATGTCTGCTCTTACTTGTCCTCTGCTACTTGCTAATGCACACAGGCAGATGTAAGGGGTTGGTCCATGCTACTGTCTACGCAGGAGAAATTCTAGGTTTCCTGAAATTACTTGAGCTCTTGCCATAATTTCTGGATGCTTGACGTGGGACTCCAGCCTTTTGTGGAACTCAAGTTGAATTCCTTCCTTTATATGATATGACAGCATAGGTGATAGGTTTTCCTCAAGTTTTTTTTTTTTTTTAATAGGTTTTCCTCAAGTTTCCTCTTTTGCAACTTACCTTTTTTAACAACTTTATTGTAATAACATATTCTATCTCCAACTGCTCAGTACAAGAATTGCTTGAATGTTCTGTGGATCTAGAATTCTCAGAGTCTGCACACACACACTCTGTCTTTCCCCTCTCCACAAAGAATTGTGAGTTAAGACTTACTGGGTAATTTTTCTAAGGCAGTAGGTTATTCTGCCCTTAATACAGCAATGTCAACAAAAATCTGGTGCAGGGACACTGTTTACATAGGTAACTCTTGAGCAACTTCATACTTAGTGACTGTCAAGACAAACCCTTTTTTATCTCATATTTCCCAAACGTTTACTACTAAGTGTCATATACTCAGACACACCTTTGTGAGAGGTTCATGATAATGAGCATTAGCTATTTATATCCTCCTCCTTAAGGCAGTGCTTCCACTTAGCTTTGTATTTTATCTGGTATTTTGGGGGAGTTTGAGCTAGAGATGAGCTCTCCTGCTGTAGGGAGAAGATGAGATTTTCCAACTCAATATCAGAGGAAAAAGCAATGCTGAAGATTAATTGAATCAATTAGAGGAAAATACGATATGCTGACTTAAGTGCATAAACAATGGGGTTTCTACTGTTGCCCTATGTACTTATATTTTAATTACCATCAGTTCGTCAGCATGAATCTTCAAGCATTGCACATTACGAAATCCTAATTAGTAAATGGGTGTTGCATTGAATGCTGGCTTCAGTTTAAAAAGTAATAGAAGATTCCATCAAATCCTCAACCCCAAAAGTCACATTGTTTAGGCCAGGTGGAGATGGTATTTAGAAAATAAAATGCTTGTACAAACACCTGTTATATCATAGAATCATAAAATCTTTTAATGGTTTGGGTTCGAAGGGTGTCAAAGATCATCTAGTCCATCCAGCCCCCTGCTGCCATGGTCAGGGACACTTTCAACTAGATCAGGTTGCTCAGAGCTCAATCCAAACCAGCCTGAAACACCTTCAGAGAAGGGACATCCACAACTTCTCTGGGCAACCTGTTCCAGTACCTCACCACCCTCACAGTAAAGAATATTTTCCTAATATCTAATCTAAACCTACTCTCAGTCTGAAGTCATTCCCCTTTGTCCTATAGCTGCATGCCCTTGCAAATAATCTTGCCCCATCTTTCCCACAAGTTCCCTTTAGGTGCTGGAAGGCTGCAATTAGGTTACCCCAAAGCCTTCTCTTTTCCAGGCTGAACAATCCCAATTCTATTGCCTTCCTTCATAGGAGAGGTGCTCCATCCCTCTAATCATCTTGGTAGCCCTCCTTCAGACTCATGGATATGATCAGCTATCAGAAGATAAAATTCAGAAGCTGCATGCAGGTTGCACATTCAAAAGTTGCCAAAAATAAGAAAATACATAATTATCCTTAACCTTTTTACTGATCTTTTCAGTAACCAGCAATTATCCATATTGGTTTAACTGTCTGGGTGTCTCAGTTATTTTAATCTAGCTTTCATCCAGGTCCTTTGATAAGTTCCGTGTGTCCTTTTGTTAATTTCAACAAACTATATTACATAAACAGTAGTTTGGAAACCCAGTTTTTCTCAGATAGTCAATTCTAATTTTTTTGTTTGTTTTTTAGATGCAAGGTGACAAACTATATTTGCATGATCAATTAAAAGGGAACACTGCAAGGTCTTCCTGCTGTCAGTGCAGGGTCTTTGAGAGTGGGAGTCTTACTCGACTGAATTTACATTTGTGTAACTCTATTGCTTAGAACTGAGTTAGATTTGAGTTTGAAGGGTAGAATATAGTATGGAGACAAATAAACAGAAGATTTTAATTAACAAAACAAAATCTAGAAACTGGACATTCATAGGATTCCACTATTGTATCTCTTCTCTGTGATGCCAAGTGACAAGACCCAAGAGAATGGCCTGAAGCTGTGTCAGGGGATGTTTAGTTTGAACATTAGAAAAAGGTTCTTCCCCCACAGGGTAGCTGGGCACTGGAACAGGCTCCCCTGGGAAGTGGTCACAGCACCTGACAGAGCTCAGAAAGTGTCTGGACAATGCTGTCAGGCACATGGTGTGAATCTTGGGGATGGTGCTATGCAGGGCCAGAGCTAGACTCAATGATCCTTGTGGGCACCTTTCAACTCAGCATATTCTGTGATTCTGTGAAATAGTAAATATAACCAAGTTCTTTGGTGAAGCCAATACCCATACCAACCCACAATCTGAATGACCAGTTTCTAGATTTCATTTTATTAATTTAAAAAACTTATTAGAAAAATTTTAAAAATAAGTAGGTCAATTTTCATGTTTTCAGAGACTCTGCAGCCATAGCAAAGCCTTGCATGCATTCATTCTCTATTGTTAGGTAATGGATTCTTAAAACTGAGAGATGTCACATAGATTTTGTGAATTTGTAGGGCTAAATGACGTTACATCTATGAAGCATAGTGTATTTTACTAGAAACATTAATACTTAAATCTGTTTTTCATGCTACTTGTTCTGTCTGAACTAAGGAGATAAAATTTATGCTGATAAAATTCTCTTCTATGCTGAAACTTTAAACATAAAAGCAAATCTGAAGAATTTACCATTACAGAGAAAAAATGCTTTTAATCTGGAGTGATTTTTTGATCAAATCGTGTTTTTCTAGCTTTATCAGGTATGTAGTTTACAGGAATTCATAGATGGCTGTCCATTCACATGGCCAAGTACTGATTTATAGTTGCATATTTTTAAAGATAGATCAAGGAGAAGGAGCAATTGTGGATAACTCATGAGAAGCAAAGCAACATAGCAAATCACTAACCACAGTTAAAGTCTGCAAGGGAGCAAAATGCCAATTTTAGAAAATTGCCCTTCTCGGCTTGAAAACCGTAGTTAGTATCCAAAATCAAAGAGAGCTGTCAGCAGAGAGAGATGTTGAGGAAAATTTGCCTCAGTTACTATGCTACAAACATATTTATTCCCATTAACATCACTTATTTTTATAGTAAGCAGGCACCTTTTTAAGTGGCATTCCCTAGTTTTTTGTTTGTTTTTCAGTGAAACAAGTTGGTTGACTGCTTGACACCTATCTGAGACACATACATAATTTATGGTCACTTTTCAAAGTGCTTGTCTTTGTTTTCATTGTACAGAAGTGCTCTCAAAACTATTGTTTAAAAAAATAACTTCCAGGGAAACAGTGTCGTTCTAGCCATCCTAAGTTTTGCTGGATCTTCATATTCCAAATCAACAGGCAAGTGAAATATTACAAAGGATTGAACAGTAAGAAAGTGCAAACTGGATTATTCCTCTTTTTAAAAATCCTATGGTTTAATTTTTTTTTCCAAATCTGTGCATAGAATTTTAGCATTGGGCTCTTAATATAAAAGAAAAAAATGAATTTTAATTAATTAGAAATTAATAGAATAATTATGTAGTTATAATAAATAATTGCTTATATACTATATTATATTAATATATAATTAAACTATTATCTGTATAAGATTTGAATGGTTTTGTATTCACCAAATGCACAAGTAACTTTTCTCAAAACTACAAATTATTTTTTTGAATGTATTCTTCACAGAATGTAACTTTATTACTGCTCCTTCATAACTGATAGGTTAGCACTCCACTCTAAAAAGATATAAACAGTTGTTATTATAGTAACATAATAACATAATAATTATCATATTATTCATTCCTTTAATTACTGTTTTAATACCATATATATATATTCAGATGAGCATGGGTGAACATAGACAAAATGTCCAGCAGCAGGAACTTTATTGTATTATATAGCTGCTTGAAAATTAAGTACACTTGAAAAGATAGTACATTTTCTGCTGACCTCAGTCAACTTTCTGTGGGGTAGGTAAAGTCTAAAAGGTGTTGGTGCAAGCCTAAAAGTAACTGTCTATGTCTATGGCCCAAAAGTTGCTGTGGCTCTATTAAAATTTCTGTAATATAATTTTTCTTGTGATTGTACCACCTCTGAGCTATCAGACTGTTTCTAAAATATGAGGGAGGAAGATATTCTTCATTGTAGTAACACTTCAAAAAGATTCGACATGCATTCATTTTATAGAAATCCCTTTTCAAAAATATTTACATGAATAACATGTTAATATTATCACTAGCAAATAACAGCAAATGCTGAGTCATGAAAGATGTCCGTGGTTGTTTTGAACTTAAGGAAAATAAACATTCAGGTATAAAAGAGGTCAAAACAAAAATATGATAGACCATTATCTGTATAAGTTCCAGATTGTTCTGTATTCACCAGCTGTGCATGTAACTGTATTTTCTCAAAACTACAAATTATTTTTAATGTATTCTTCCCAGAAGGTGTATTTATTATTGGTCTTTCATATCTGATATAACAACACTCCAGTCTAAAAATTATATAGAGTTAAACTTTATACAATCAGCTGTTCTACATATATGTTGTGTTCAACAGTGGTATAAGATTTGATTTATTTTTCCATTGAAAAATAATCTTATTAATGACCATAACACAGAAATTAATCAAGGAGGTTTACTGGAAAAATGTTAAATCCATTTCACATGACAAAGGACAGTGTAAATTGTCCTTCACAATCCTATTTGCTGATCTGAATGTGATGTCATTTGATTCTCCATAAGAACATAAGAACCTTGCTAAAAAGTAATTGTTAGAGAAACTGAAAATAGGCCATTTTGCCTATTTCCTCACAATCTGTTTTCAGAAAAATTTTGACTCACAGGTGAAAGGCAGTGCTGATTTCTTTAGTCAGCTTTGTCTGAGGCAGACCCATACTAGACTTCAGCTTGCAGGAGCTGGCATACAAATGAGGTGAACCAACCCCAGCAACTGCAGGAAGTTGTTTCACTAAAACATAATGAACCCTATTTCTGAGAACAAACTTCACCTCTTGTCATTTACCTGTCAGTAATCTGTATTGGGAAACTGTTCCCATGCAGTCCATCCGAGTGCATGCAGCTACAGGAGACTTCCGGTAATAGCCAGTAATGGGACACACCACATAAGTTTCTCTAGCTGAAAATATTTAATATGGGGGAAAAGACTGAGCAAGGGCCTTCAGAATAGAGATATAACCAAGTACATACATAAACAGATTCCTTCCCAAAAGCCTAGCCAAGAGTACTGGCTATTAACAGAACATTAGTAGTAACATTTTTAGTCTAAATAACAAGTAATTAGCCAACCACATTAAACAATAATGAGAGCTAGTAATCATTTTTTTATCAGCAAAATTAGCCTGGACTTGTTTTAAAACAACATTTAATACAAACAGCTTAATGAATATGTAAAAGGTAAAAGTTATGCACAGAACCAAATGTTCTCTGCAAACCAAAGATAATTACTGTATCTTGACTGTTATGCATGAACTTCTATAGAACAGTTATTTCCCCACTGTTCATTCTTGTGCATGCATAAATTATGGCAGTTTGCTGTTAGTGTGTCCAAAGGACTTAGTTTTGTATGAGAATGAAATAAATTGCTGATCAATTTTGATAACACTCTTTGATCTGCATTTTTGATACACAATCTTTGAGAAGCCTATCTAAAGAATAGTAAGAATCAAATATTAATGGAAAATATTTTTACGACAGTACAAGGGCAAAGTAAGCATCTTCTTTCTCTGTGTAATACTAAATAATGTGTTGATGAGTATGCTGAATTTATATAGACACTACTGGTGTCCTGAACTTAGGGTGCATAGAAGTAACCCATAAACATGGATTTTTTTCCATTGAGAACTTGATGTCTTGAAAGTGATGACGAATCGTGATGGACAGTAAGATGACTAAGGGTTGGAGCACCTCTCCTACAAGAAAAAGTGAACTGGGACTGTTCAGACAGGAGAAGAGCAGGTGACGTAATTGCAGCCTGAAGTACCTGAATGGACCATAGAAGAAAGACAAAGACTTTTTAAAAAATGCATATCATGACAAGACAAAGGGGAATGGTGTCAAACTAAAAGAGAGTAGATTTTAATTAGATATTAAGAAGAAATTCTTCCTGTTAGGGTGGGGAGACACTTGAACAGGTTGACCAGAGAAGTGGTGGAAATCCCACCCCTATACGTGTTCAAGGACAGGTTGGATAGGGCTCTGAGCAACCTGGTTGTGTGAAAGGTGTCCCTGCCCACAGCAGGAAGTTAGAACTATATGATCTTTAAAGTCCCTTCCAACCCAAGCCATTCTGTGATTCTATGATAATCATTTAATTTATCCTAGAAGCTGTGCCTCTGTGACTGAAGTTATCATTCGTGGTTTTGTCTTGTGAGACAAAAGACTCAAACAGTATTTCCAATAAATATCTTTTCAAGCAATGCCCTTATGAAGAAGTTAGACAAAATCCTGTGTCTTTTCTTTAGCCTCAGGTGCCTTGAAACTGATTGAGCTGGTATTCCATGACAGAATTCTTCTGTTCAATACTCTGATTTTTGCCTGTATTTTCTAACATAGACTTTCCAATTTATACAGAACTAGCTTCTTCAAACATGTTGAACATGAGGAAAAATATCAGTGCCTTGTACAGCACGTTCTGTGATTTATACATTATCATACACAGTCTGTGTCTATGCTTAGAAATACTGTATTTGTGGTACCTTATGAAGAAGTTAGATAGCACTACAATATAATTAGTACAGGTCTTGTCAACTAAAAGCCAAAGTTGATTATGTCAAATTGTGGCAAGTCAACATATATTAAAGTATGCAAAGGCTTTCAAAGGAAGTGTTTTTACTATTGTGTGATACACCTTCAGCAGCTTCAGTAGACCTGAACCTCCACTCATTTCTACTCAATCATTTGACATGATGTCTCAGGACTGATTTAAATCAAGTGTTTAGGAATTTGAAGACTATTAATTGTCTCGCCTCTGGAATTCTGTTGCTGAGATTTTTCCCAAATATTACTACAGTGCATTTAAGGAATACAGAACCTGACACTGCCAGAATATATTGCCCAATCCTTTATTATACTAAATCTTCTAAATAACCTTTTTATTTTGATAAATAAGAAGCCATGAATGACAAATTATACATGAGTATTTTTAAGGAGAAACCTACTGCTACTGAAAATTAGGAACTTGAACTTCTGCTTCCATTTTCTGAATTTCCTTTGCTTTCAACAGCACTGGCCCAGTTCATTAAAGTTACCTCAACAGTGCTGAACAGAAAGTAGGAATAGAATTAGGATAACCACTCCATTGTCTATAAAGCCTTCTTGTGACTTGAATATCATGTATTGTCCTTTCCTCCAGTCTGTTTCTACTGTTATACTAAATTGAAATGAATATGGGAATATTTTATACATGTGCATTGTCCACTACTCAAATTTATTTTATTAATAGTCATTCATAATTTTTGAGGGAAGTATCCTATATCTAGGCAGGGTCTTCCACGCAAAAACAGTAACACAGATCAGGATTAAAATAATTTTTTTTTCATATAGATGGTGTCATCATCAGGTTATATTAATTTTTATAGAGTTCAATATAGAATTTGTACCTTTGCTAAATTTGGTTCTATCTAGTGAACTCCCACTATTACAGTATGTCAGAAATTTGTGAAAGCAGAAAACAAGAAATAACTGTAACATTATTTACAGTTTTTACATTATGTATAGCAGTACATTGTTTATCTTAATGCATACTGATACATGTAAGCTGACATGGACTGCTCAGCCATTGCTCTGGGAAAAGTCTGAAAATGCCCTCTGTGTTAAACATAACTCTAATCTCTTCTTCTGTTTAAAGCTTTTCATAAGTACTCTAATACAGTAGAATTTAACTCCACTTGGCTACCCAAAGAAAGTCTGTGAAGTGTTTTTCAGCTAATATAACATAACATAACATAACATAACATAACATAACATAACATAACATAACATAACATTACACTTTGGCCCAGTGTTTTCTTGTTGGACAGAAAATAGTCTGAAAAAAACAGCCAAAGCATTCTGCTTTCAGAAAGGTAGTACTTGGATTTCTACTCAACAAATAAAGTCACTATAACTATTAAGACTAAAGAGTCCGATTTGTAAAGTGATGATTAAGGTCTTTGTATCTGTCAAAAAACCACTTAGGTCTAGTTTTACATTCGTGAAATATAAGGCATCACAATAGGATCAAAAATAAGCAGTATACAACTAAGTTATTTCTTAATAAAGTTTGTGCATGCAGATTTAAAAATCGTAAATTTTGTCTCTAAAACATTGCGGACTTTTACAATGCCAGGCTTGCACTTCTAATGATCAAGAAAATCCTTGTAGCAATCGAGCTAGGAATGAAAAAGCATTCTGCTTATGTGCTTGCTAATATTTAAGAGCTGTATAAAAGTTCTTTATAAAATGTAGCAACCTACAAATCTCATTATTGAGTTGCAAGGGACATTTTCATGAATAGATTTGTCCATCTGATTGAATTAAAATATTTCTATTTTACTGTAGTGAAATGTCTTTGTCTTTAGTTCTACCTGGAAGCAGTATTAAGGAATTTGCTCAGCACAGAGAACAGCTGTACATGTTATGGTACAAAATGTGATGGTTTGTGTGGTTGTTTCACAATGATCAAGTTGTTGATGCATTGGTTCTGTTCTTGTTACTAAGTCTTGCAAATTCTACACAGAGTAAGAAAGTCAAATATAGGAGTATTTTTCTTCCTCGGACACCATCACTCACAGGAAAATTCTGTTGATCAAATTATACCATCAGCAACTCCTCAGCAACTCTATCCTCTTCAGGTGCTGACTTGTGGATGACTGATTATCCCTTCCTGCTGGCTGTGGGCCTGCATAGGTGTCACTGAGCAGGATTTGATAAGCAGTGCTCTCTATATGGGACTGGAAAGGAATGTTCCTCAGCCTCCTGTTTCTGTGCTGGTGTTATCATGCACAAAGTAGAAAGCAGTGGAGATCTACTTTAGTCGTGTAATGAGGCAAAGACAATCAAAGGCGTGGTGTGAGTGGATGTGGTGAGCAGGGACATGCTGTTCTTGCACAGCTGCTCTTCACAAGGGCAAAGAAGGAAGCTGTGGGAACCAGGGTCGGGAGACACAACAGTTAATGCCTGTTGTGCCTTTGCTGTTTACCCTCTAAAACTTCTTGAATTAATAGTTTTCATCTGAAACACATTTTGGGGATTATCTTAGTTATTCAGAAAGGATATATTTTTTATTCTGTATGATGAGTCTTGAGCCTGCAAAATTTCCCAGTAATTGCACAGCTGGGAATCACTCTGTCTTCTGATAGAATGAGTGGCAACTGAATTTAATATCAATCTGAAACATTCTACCGGACCTAGACATAAAATGTGTGCTTGTAACATTAAAATTTTATGTGCACTAGTAACAACAGGATAAAATATAGGAAATTTGTTCTAACATGATTTCTGCTGTTTGTAATTTCTTTGTTGTTTTAATGGTGCCTGAAGTTGCCACATTCTAACAGGAGAATTGGAATGGAAGTACAGCTCACAGGAATGCTAAACTTTGCTGAATTATATTCTTGTAGTAGATAATGTCTCCACAAAACTGTGCAGTTATTTTGATTGAATATATTTTATGGGATTAGAATTTTTTAATTAATATATTTTAACATAAAGACTTATTTCTCTTATCTTTTTCTAATTCTTTGAGGTGTGAAATGTCCTCAATTATTTTTGAAAGTTTCCTGATCTTGAATATCTTTGGAATGCTAATGTAGTAAATATATTTTGTTACCGGTTAGCAAAATTTTATTTATCTTCTTCTCAGTGTTCTGCTTATATGTTCTCATCTTTTGTGTTCCATATTCTGTTTGTTTTTTATTTGGTACCTCAAACACATTACGCACATGTAAAATTGAGTTTTCTAGTCCCCTCATTGAGAGAAACATTATTTGAATAGCACATACACAACAAACAAGCAAGTCTTGAGTTCTTGTACTCTTATCACCAAACCACTTTGAACAGGAGAGGCAAAAATATCACTGTCAATCACTGACAGTAATTCTACAATTTTTAATCACAACTCTATGTCCCAGGGTGTCATTTTCTGTTAACTTTGGTGATTGTAATTTTGAATTAATATCTAATGTATTCTTTCACATTCCAAATATAGTGAATGAGTGTTAATCCTCATTTATAAATATATTTCCTGTAACTAAATTATTGGCTGCCTCCACAGAGTGATTGCTTCTCTGTAGAATTGCTTCTTACTACTTTGATAATTTAAGCCTTGCGTAAGAGTCTCCTTGTCGGCAGGGTCCCTGCCAGTTTTCATCAGGAATTTTACCTGAGTTAGTCCAGAAGGTAAGGCCAACAATATTGCACCTAAAAGCAATCCATTTTCAGTTCTTAAATTACCAGACCTACTTTGATGTGGTAAAGGACTCAATGGCATATTTAAGAGATAGATGTGTGCTTCTAGTTTGGGTACACACATGGTGTCTGAATTCTGATGCCAATGCAATTAAAGAGTAAATTTTGAAAATAAGTGAAAAACACCACTGAGAAACCAGGGTAAATTGGATCTAATCCAATCCCAATGCACCACATATTGACTTCAGTATCCTCCAGATAATTTTTACATTTTTCTAGTCTGAGACTGAAAGACTGTATAGGAATGTTTATTCCCTGTGTGTCATGGTTTAGTTCCAGCCGGTAATTAAGCCTCATACAGCTGTTCACCCACTCTCCCATCAGCAGGATCGAGAGAATGAGAACGGTAAAAGAAAACTCATGGGTTGAGATAAAGACAGTTTCATATGGAAAGCAAAGGCTGCAAAGCTCTGCTTTTCACAAGCAGAGCAAAACAAGGAATTAATTCACCTCTCCCCATGGGCAGGCAGGTGTTCAGCCATCTCCAGCAGAGCAGGGCCCCATCACATGTAACAGTGACTTGGGAAGACAAACACCATCACTCCAAACATTCCCACTTTCATCCTTCCCCTCGTTATATACTGAGCATGATGTCAGATGGTCTGGAGTAGTCAGTTTGGGTCACCTGTCCTGTCTGTGTCTCCTCCCAACCTCCCATGCACCCCCAGCTTCCCTGCCAGTGTGGCTGTGCCAAAAGCAGAAAAGTCCTTGGCTCTGTGAGTCCTGCTGGGCAATAACAAAATATCTCTTGCATTATCCACCCCGTGTTCAGCTCAAGTCCAGAACATAGCCTCACACCAGCCACTGTGAAGACAATTAATTATGCCCCAGCCAAAACCAGCACACTGTGCAAAGAGCCCTTTAGGCCTGTATACGTGTTGTTGCTCTGAGTCTCATTTAACTACTTTTTGCATTTCTCAGTCTTGCTGTGACATTGGGACTTTCCTGGACATTGCATTCAAAAGCACATTCCATGGCAATGCATATGCAGTTCCACAGAGATCCTCATATTGCTGGAGTTTTTGGTGGTGTGATCACAATTAAATAACACGGTACTGTAAACAAGCTCTGGTTCAAGCAACTTTAAGTTTTCTTACTGAGATAAGTGATGCAATTTGTCTTACCAGTAATGATGTATTTTAGTTGTGTACCAGAAGATCTTTGACCTTCCAGTCCTTTCCAGTACTTTGAACACACTTGTGTCATAGTGGGCATTTAAGCAAGATAGTCAAATATCAAGAAATGTGAGAAATACTCAGAACTGTTACCTAGGTTTGGATTTTGATTGCCAACGTGAACTGAATCCACACAAATAACTTCAGCATAAAGCCTTAGAGGAGGACCAAGAGAGTTAGATTGACTGCCACTGACTTTTAGAGAAAAGCAGGAATCTGTATGCTGTTGAAAATCCCAAATATAAAAGGTAGCCTACTTTTAGGATAAGAACAAAACTGTCACTAGTGTCAGCAAAATGCTGTGATTCTGAAGATATGTGGACAGGGATTTGCCTCATGAGCTCAAAATGCAATAGAATTATGTACATTATGTTTACATATTTGTACCTGACCAAATCTATTTTATTATTAAGATTAGTACATTTGAGAAGAACGGTATCCATATTTTGCTGTTAACTTTTCGAGGACAGAATGTTTATGTTTAAATGCAATAAATAAACAGTGTTTCCCTAACCCTAGTTATACTTTCTGTGGTATATGATTATCCTGTCTGGATATAAACATCTGAAGACTATGTAAATAATGGGAGATTCCTCCAAATATATTTTTCCTTTCTAATGTGATTTGCTGAATCCAACTTCCCTCAGTTATCTTAAATCTTTCTTCTTTTGCTTAAATATGACATGATTGCAGTGAACTATGATTGCAGTAAGCATTGTTCTTTATATCTATTGCATTTCAAATCAGAAAAGTGAAGCTATGTAATTTACACTCAAGGAGGGAAGTGGAGGGGAAATGCAGTGGTGGTGTCTGTGGAATCCTCAGGTGACAAAGTGTTCATGGAATCTCTCTTCAGGGTATCTCAGAGGATGCCAGCAGGAAAAGTTTTAATTTAATTTTAGGTCAATGAATAGGCAACAATTTGCCAAAAAACCCTAATACTTTTGATATTAAGAGATGAAAAATTTCTTCATGTAGATGGGAATGGTACAGTTTCTATAAAATTATTTTGTATGGTTCTGAGTGAAAAAGAACTGGATGTAAAGAATCAACTGTTATGAAGTCCTATTCTAAGTCTTTCTTGCCTTGATTTTTCTGATCTTCGTGTTCTTGTTCATCACTTTTAATTTTCTGTCCTTTCAGAGGCCTTTAATCGGAAACTTTGTTCATTTTTAGATGCCTCATTATTATTCATTCACCCTATTGTTTCATTTTCCCAAGATACACCTATGAGAGGGAACAATTAGCAAAATAGTTTTAGAAGTAAATGGAAGGTCTTATTTCTCTGCACGTATCCTTTTCATCTTTTATCCTCTTCATGACATTTTTAACCTGTTCTAAATAAAAAAGAATATCTAATGCCACTTTTTGTAGTTGTCTTTCAATGGCTGTAGTTAATTTTAAATAATGCTCTAAATCTTGTATGTGAAAGGTGTAGGCAGTGGTCTGTGCTAGGTATTTATGTGCAGAACTTGAGAGGTTGCATACAGACCAGGGATTAGAATAACTACAGGTGATTTCACATATTTCTCTGAAATTAGTCTGAACTGTATTTTTTTCAAAGAGTGAAGATATACATTCACTCTTTCTTTTCAGTAAATGTCAAGGTGATGCAGAACACTTGCAGAGTGGCTTGGAAAAGGTTTGTTGGTGACACACTTCTATGAAGGATATCTCTGGTGTGCATATGTACTGTGTATAAAGCATATCAACTGAGTGATCATAGCTTATGAGTGACAGCCTACAGTGTTGCAGCAGTTAGGTTGATCCATTGTTTCTCTTAGTCCAGACAGTTTATAAAACTGGCTTCTAAGCTGATGAAAGTACAGCCATTCAGGAGATACAGTTCAAATGTGATTAATTTTTCAGTTGCTTGTTTTAGTACATGAATTAGAAATACTGAGTAGGCATGAAAATACTGAAAGATGCACTGAGTCAAGCCAAATAGCCAGATTTGCATTTTTTGTCTAACAGAAATATCATTTGCCTAGACAGGGGTATAGAAATACAGCAAGTGTTTGCAAGTAACTTTCCTCAGACTGTGACTCAAGGACTTGCCAAATTACAGGAGGTATCTTTGTACTACTAACATTTAAATGGATCATTTCATCCATGAATTAGATTGGTTTTTTTTTTTTCAAAATTGGCCTTGTTTTTTTTTAATCTGAATAGCTGCAATGTAATCAGAGTGAACTTCACATTATAAATAGTCTGCATGTAAAAAAGAGGTTCTTTGTTTCCAGTCTCTCACCTGATAGTTTCATTTGATGACTCAGTTTTATCATATTATCAGAAACATCCATATTTGTGTTTCCCACACCATTTATCATAAGCTAGTATTTGATCTGTTTGTTACACTTCCTTTTGCAGTGTGGAGAAATGGCACTTTAGCAATGCTCTGTACTCATTTTTCTTGTACAAGTGCCATTACATCCTCCCCATCTTGCTCTGTACCTTTTCTAGTTCTTCCATAACATTTTTGAGCTGGTTCAAACACTAGGACGGCAGATAGTTTTTAAAATGTACCTGCATTTATGTAGTAGCAGAATGATGTCTGCAGTTTTGCTCTCCACTTTTTCCGTAACAATTCCTACTACTCAAAGTGCCTTGCTGAACTTTTCATAGAAATATCTCTCACAACACCAGTATCTCTTTCCTGAGTATTTCAGTGGGCATTTTCAAAACTCGTTATTGTGCATTAGGATTTTTTTTCCACAAACATTACTTTATATTTTTCAACATTTAATTTCATTTTATTTACCAACTACTCAGTCTCAGAGGATTATTGAATATTTTTTTAAATTTTGCTAACCCAAGTAATTAGGCAGCTACACCAAAATTTCACTTTGCTCAGAGGAAAGGATGGCTATAACACAATACCTCAGAAAAATGTCATCATATTGGCTCCATTCTCAGTCGCTGCCTCCTCTCTAGGCTCAAGGTGTCTGCAGAATCCTTTTGCCAATTCATTCTTTTGTGTGAAGTTTCTAGTATTATATGTATCCTGTTTCTGCAGTGCTTAAGGCAAAGTGTTATGAAAAGGCAATGGATTAGACTCTCACCAAAAAAAAGTCAGTTGGAAATTGTATACAACTTCTTCATTCATTTTACCACTGCTGAGCACCAATTATTCAATTTTTCACATCCTTCTGCTAAAGGTGTAGTTGGGTCTTGTACTTCACAAGGTTTCTCACACACACCCTCATTCCACTTCACACGTGCTCATTTTTCTCTTATGAGAAACCAGAAGGATTCTGACACTTGATACAGAAGGTAGTCATTTGTGTCCATTGAAAGTGAATGATAAGAGTATCCTAGGACCTATTCCAACTGCGCTCTAGCCATTTTATAGATTTAAAGATGCTGTTCCTAAGCCGTAGTTTTCCTTGGCTTTAAAATGGTCAGTTATTTTCAAACCATGAAATAAAGTGCATTTTCCCTTCCTTTTTTAAATAGTGATGTGCTTGAGATCAGGACATTTATAATAGAAGCTTAAAACTTGAGCTAGTTTAGTTCAAAATCTGTCACTTTTTCTACCCTATAAACTTTATTTTCTCTCTCGAAAACACGTATTTCCTTCCATTTCCTCCATCTGTGCAAATTTCAGTCCTCCTTCCTTCCTTCTGCAATAATGATCCCAGGAATCCCAACTGATATCAGCACGCTGCCGTGCTACCAAGGGTTATTAGTGCCAATATTGTTAATTACTGATCTGGTAGGATATGCTGATGTAGTGGCAAGGACTGGTCTCATCTTCTCCTGAGGGTGTTTTCTTAAAAATATTGCCTACTGATTTTTATCTTTTTATGATTTCTTTTTCTTTTTTTTTTTTTTTTTTAATCCTATGGCATGAGAATATTTGGTAACTACATACTTCAGCTCCCAACTAATTTCATCCATTATATTTGAATACTGCAGTAGTACAGGACTAGAGGGTAGCCTTTCAGCTAAAGGATGGCACAGAAGCTATATTTTTCCCAGGAGACCTAACTCCTGGAGCTCACTTTTTGGTCGGTGGTAATTTCTGTGTATATGAGTTTAAAAGCTTTTCCTTCCACAGGCTGAAGGCCTTATCCTGTTTACACTGGATATAAAAAGGCTGTCTTTATTGCCATCAGTGGCATGATATGAGTGAGATGAGACCTGTGTCCTAAATGTGTGTGGAAGATAGAAAACTGCAAAATATCAAGACTTAAAATAAAAGACTACCAGCTACCAGCAAAATCAGTATGAGCAAAAGGTACACAGCTATTTTAAATACAAAAATTCACATGCAGTTTAAAACTATTGGAAGGCCTCCAAAATGATTTCCACCTTTTCCATCCTTCTTTTAATGGTTTAAAAAATTTTAGTAACAATTTATTACATTCTGCAACAATAGAAAAATGTGAACCAAAACCAATAAAAAACCAGAAATAAATGTATAAATAATGAAAGGGTGTCGCTTTTAAATATCCAGCTTCCCTGGGTGAATGGTATTTGTCTTCCTAGTAAATAGGGAGGTATTTGGTTGCTGTACAGTCTTCTCTACGTAAGACATCATATCCTTCCATTCAGTGCCTATTCTTCCTGGCAATATTTTCCCTTTAGTACCTCAGTCTCCCAGTGAGGAGAGATCTCCACTCCCAGAGCTAGCTGTGGGGTTTTCATGGATCACTGCTTTCATAGACTCATCTGTTTTAAGGTGACAGTGTCAAACTTTGATATTTTTACTCACCTACACTTCATTTTAAACTGCCACAGGCAGAAGAGGCAAGTCTATTTCTGTTTCTGAAGGCAAAGACCTCTAGTTCAGCATTTCGAATCCAGGGACATTTGGGGCTGCTCAGCAAGGGAGGGATGGGAGGAAAGCATCCACTACTGTTAAAACACTTCACCACACCCTCATGACTCACCATTAAAAGTGTTCTTGGTGGTAGATTGTTAATGATAAACAGTAAGATCTCTCCTGTCCTGGGAGAACATGACTCTACACTCCCTACAAATCACCTGATCCTTAGAAAAATACCATCCCTTTAAAAATGCTGTACCTTGAAAATAAGAATTTACATCATCTGTCACTTGTGGTACTGTCCCACTCCCATCTGTTCTCAAGACCCTACTGGCCTGGCACTTTTAGCCTCATATTGGCAAATAATCCTGGCATCAAACTGAAGGAAAGGGGGGCCTGGTGGGGAGGTACAGGAGCAAGCCCTGGGGTTGGTCTGAAGTAAAGGATCAATTGCTCCTTCTCAGCCTTGTAGGTAAATTGTGCTAACACTAAATCAGTGGGGGAGAGGCTGTCTGGGGTTGGTGGCTGGGTATGTACCTTTCCAGTGTAAAAACAGAGTAATCCTTCTGTAGGATGTTATTTCCTGTGATTTGAAATGGGCTATGATGAAAAATAGTTCCTTGGCATCATGTGTGTAGTAGCAGAACTGCACATATTGTCAATGCAACATGCAGTGCAGTGACCATGGCTTCTCCTGTGATACAGCCATGTTTTTGTATCCTGCTTTTTATGTGGCCATAATTAACATGTCAGTCCTAACAATAAAGATTGTTGAAGGTCAGAAGTGACAGGCAAATTTTGACAGCCTCTGTTTCTGTGGACTGCTGGGAAGGAGAACTGAGCATATTGCCTAACAAAACCAGCATTTTCTTATTATCTCTTCAAAGATTCAAGGAGGGAGTGAGGCAATTACTCCTTTACAGGGGCTAGAGTAGCAGCAATCACCTTTGTCTGATGTGAGCTGCATATCAGGCAGCAGAATTCAAAAATAGCAGGACTGTCTCCCCCTGCATGGTAGTGCTGCCGCTGCTCTGGTGAAGCAAATCTCCATAAATTCCCCTGAAAGCTGTCCATTTGCCTCTCCTGAAAATTGTTTTGAATGGCCAGCATGGTGGCACAAGGTGTCCAGAGCGTGGCAGAAAAGCTGACTCAGTGCGCAAACAGTTTGCGAAAGCAAGCTTAGTTGGGACTGTAAAAATCAAGCCAAAACACTGGGGTTTTCTCCCTTCTTCTTAGTCTTACACTATTTGCAGCAGAAACAGAATGTTCACAGCAAACTTTTGAGCATGTCATTGTGCAAATGGCATCATACTTCAGATGCAGAGAAAGTAAATGTTTCTAGCGTGGCAGATTTGCTCAGGCCTTGAACTTGTAAATTTGTTGTTACTAGGCTGACAGACAAAGGAAATATCTTGGGCTAGTGACAACTGATGTGAGATCATAGAGCTCTGGTATTTGTTCATTTTTATCAGCCAAGGAATTGATGACCTGATGTTTAAAAAATTCTGTTAAAGAGGTGGTTGTCTGGTGTGATTTTCACAAGTCCCACTTACTTATGACTGTTGAATTTTCCTTGCTGTGACACCTCTAGCCCGTTGCAGTCAGCCTCTCATCCTGTGATGTGCCTGGAGCAGGAGGGAGGTTGGAGCTCTGCAGAGCACCTGGGACTGTGCTGTCTGGTGGGTTCCAGCACGTGGGGAGATCCCAATAAAAGGCACACTCCCTCTTATCTTCCTCTGTCTAAAAACACAGTCTCTGAAGAGAATCCACAATTCCAATTCTCAAAGTTATAGAAAAAGAGGGCAAGAAGAGAATTGGAGAATTCACTTAATCCATACCCCTATCAAATAATGCCTTTATTATCCCTGGCATAAATTTACCTCTCCCATTTTTATAAAAACCTCCACTGAGTTCCATGGCTTTTCCAATGTATTCTAGTGGTTCACCATCTTTATTGGTAGATTGTATCCTAATCTGAGTCTTTCCCACCATCGGAACAGGATGCCCAGGGAAGTGGTTGAACGACCATCCCTGGAGGGATTTAAAAGACCTATAGGTGTGGCACTTAGGAATATGGTTTAGGAGTTGACTTGGCAATACTCTTAATGATTGGACTAGATGATCATAAAGGTGTTTTCCAGCCTAAAGGATTCTATTTTCTATGATTTGTAACTGTTTTGCACCATCTTTCTAGCCCACAGAAAGCAACAAATCACTGTTACCTGTGGACAGAGAAACTATGTAAGCTAGTCTTCACAAATTGCTAAAAATCTAAAAACCCTTTTCTCTGGGGAAAAAAACCTGATATAAAACCTGTTATGCATTTCAAAGAAATGATAACATTTAATAGGTTTTACTAAAGATCCTTTCTTTCCCAAATTTCTAATTTTTCTAAATGTGAAGGAAAAAAATATAAAAAAACTCCTGCATCTTTAAATTTTGAGTAAATATGTTACATTTTTATTTTTCTAAATAGTATTCAAATCTCATTGCATCAAATCCATATACATCTTTTGATTTGGAGGTGATGAATTCAAGTATTAAATCAGGATTATAAAGCAATCAGAACAACTTGTTTTTTGATAAGTTTCACCTTATTGTCTTTTCACTTCTAAAGATAGAGGACTTGTAAAAAACTTTCTCTCAAATCTCATGTCTTCTTTAAGAGTTACTTCTAGTAGTTAATAAATAACTCTTTTTTAATTCATAGTGTTTCTTGGATTCTGTCATTCTTTCACTTTCCTTGCTTTACAGAGAACTTGGGTATCACCAATAGCAAAAAGTTTCTCCTAAAATACCAGAGTAGTGCTCTTCATGAAAGGTGTCACAATAAGTGCAAAACATAAAAAGTTTCATTTCAGCTCTTAAATCTAGCATAATTTTGCTTCTCATTCAAAAAAAATTGTTGCTTTAAATATGACAGAGGCATATACTTAAAGGTGCTGCAACTGTTTGAGAATAAAACTTAGTTCTTTCAAACTATTCATAGATAATTATGTATAAGAAAAAGATCCTTGCTACTGGTAAGCTGTCTTCATGTAAGGGGTACTAAACCTAGCTTATTAGACCATAATTTTGAGTCTTTTCTTGAATGATTATTCACACTGATTCTATGTTTCAGATCGAAAATCTGAAAGAAGGTTGTAACAGAGTTTATTGAAGTGATGTTTGCACTCTAAATTCTCCCACAGCCAATATATTTCAGAAAATAATGACTGAAAAGCATTAAGCTGATAGTTAGTCATGTAGCTAATGGAATAATGCAGTGCACTAAGGCAAGAGTATCTCTGAATTACTGCAGGTTCCATTTATGACTCAAATATTGTCAGCAGATATAAGATTGCTGTTATTCCTTGGGTATGTTTTTGCTATTGTGCAGTGCGTGCTGTTTCCTGCCTTCATCCTGAGCACTGACTGAAGATCTGTTTATTTTTTTCTCAAGGCAATTTCTAACTTATGATTTATTTTTTGTTTTATCATTCATGAGACAATTTCATGAAGTCAAAACAAGACCAGGCTTTAACTACATTCTTCATTTTTTTCTTGTATAGACACAGACTGACACTGTAACTACAGAATTATGAATTCTCTCACGTTCTTCGGATCGATGTTTCAAAGTAGTATAGATTTCATGTTTTTATATTTACTTATTGTATCCCTTTAGCCCTAAGTATCTGGATTTCAGTGACAGTAAATATTTGTAGTTTATCTTTTGCAGGTTTGTTTGGTGTTTTTTTATAAACACATAATAAAAAGCTTTGGGTTCTAAAGTTCCCGTGTTTTATATAATCATGTACTGACAACAAGCACTTTTATATGGCAAACATTTTTCTTAGAAAGACTATGTCATCCACTGAAATATTACTCTTTGTTTTTCATTATTACTGCTCTGTAATGGTACATGCTTGGCTTTAAATCTGATAGATCCTTAAATGAATCTCAACCTATTCTGCAAAGTTGCTTTGCACTAGACATGATAGTGGCAGATATAGTTCTTTTAGTACCATATGTGTCAGTATATTGTAGATCCAGACAGAAATGAGTAGAAAATATTAAAAAGGTTGCAGCCCTAGCTTGCAGGTTTTTAAAGTCTATGAAGAAGTTAGGAGCTTTGTTTTGGTTTGCAAAGTATTCAAAATCCCACACCCTGAATATTCTGGATTTGAGAGGAGAGGTTGGGAGTTTGTAAAATGTGTTACTAAATGTGTTATTTGAACAGCTGCAGAAATTTTTCACTTTTAAATTCCTGAAAACTTAGTAGAAAAGTGATGTTTGTAGAAGACACACACTTGTTTATGCAAAGAACTGTAGATGTGTTGTTTGGCTGTGATGAATCCTCCTTTTACCTGTTATTCATCAAGGAATGCTGCCCACAGCAGCTGTCTTAGAGTGTATTCTGTAACTCCAGTCCCTATGTATATATAATAATTACATATTTAATTATTGTTGACTTATCATTACTGAAGTAAATCCAGGTCAAACAACAGCTCTTTGCATCAGAGATTGTGGTTATTTTTATCTGAAGTTATTCTTGCATTCTGGTCTACAGTGCCACTAGACAAGGAACTGAGTCAGCCCTGGTCAGGGGGCAGAGCTGTGGCTGGAGCAGGACCACACAGCTGGGAGTAGTGGGTGGTGGGAACGGGAGCAGATGTACTGGGGAAAGAGAAATCAGGAGTGCCTCTGGAGCTCTCCATTGAGTCTTTGAAAGAGGACTTCCATTTGCATCTGAATGAGTCCAAACAATCAAGAATCAGAGGACATTCAGGTCACAAACATGCTAAAATAGCAGAGGTGTCTCATGCAGACTTTGTACCAAAACAGGGGCTTAGCATAGTTACTCTGGGATGAGAAATGAAGAAAATGAACACCAAACAGTCTCAAAGAAATACAACATAATTGTTTGTTTGTTTTTTTGTTTAAATAAAAAAGAAGTTTATGAGTAAGAAAGTAGGAAGAAATAGACGAAGAGCTGAAATGTGTTTCTACTTCTGCTTATTTTTGATTTCAGCTGCATTTTTGATATGCCTGTGATTATTTGTAACTGAAGGAAATTAATTAATTCATTCATTCATTTAATTTGCAGTAGTCACTAATATGGGGCCCAGTAATGTGGGCAAAGGCCAGCAGCCAACATTTTAGAATGTTCAAGACCTTATTATGCTACAGTGGATCATAGATCATTTTATACTTCTTATTTTAGCTTTTTATTTTCCTGTTCTTCCTTCTACTTTTCCCACTTCACGTTAAAATAAATAATTTACTCAGATTGTTAGACATGGCCCTTAAAACCCAATGAGAATCATGTATGATAGCTTTACTCTTCTTTTGCATTTATAGCAGATACACATCTTTTCTGTTTGTTTTTAAATAAAAAGAGAAAAATCAACCAACAACTTTTAGATTTGCGCTGATGGTAGTTGTAAGTAATCAGCAGGGCGCATTGTCTGAAAATTTTTTCCTGTCTTATATAGATATATTTCATCTCTAAGTTTCTCTAACACTTACCAAGGGGAAGGAGGAAAATGAATTATGAGCTATCAAACTAAAATCAGTCTTGATTTAGATTTTTGAGGAAATATCTTCATATTTTCATAGTGAAGTCAACACTCTCCAAAACCCACTGGTCATTATTTGAGAGTACATTGCCAGGATACAGAAAGCAGTGGCTTTTCCTCCCAAGATTTTAGTTGTTTGCACATGTGCTGAGAATAGAGAGGAGGTTCATGAAGATGAGCACAGAATAAAATCTGAAGGACCTGAGTTTGTCGATGTTTCTTTAAACACCACATGAATTATGCTCCCTTTCCTGATCAGAATCATGACCACAATGCATTTTCCAGAACCATTTTTGTTCTCCATAAGTCAAAAACCAAAAAACAATAAAACACCCTCATTTTATCTGTCATAGTGAATGGATGGTGACAGTAGACTGATTTCTATGCCTAGAAAGATTAATGATGCTTCAAGAGCAGATCTTTTACATTCATCATTCAGGGGAGATTTCCATCACATTCCTAATGAATTCTTTGGGATCCAAGGACTTGGGAATAGATGTCATCACACATCACATGAGAAAAAACACAAGCCAGCTACTTCATCACGGAGCAGTATCTTTTCTAAGCGTTGCAATCTGTATCTGTGCTGACAGTTTCAATCTTTGACTAAGGTTGAAACATTTCCCTTTTTTTTTTACTACTTCTACATACTTTTAAGAATTATTATACACACACACACATGCACAAATATTTGGTTTCATTCAATTTTTTTCTTGGGTAGATGTATACATTTTTTCTTCTTTGTTCTCCTCTGAAGCCATCTCTCCAGTGGAATTCTTCCAAAACCAACTCTCAGTAGCAAATTTATCTTCTTATCTTCATATCTTCTTCTGTATTTTTCCAAGCTTTGCATTTTTAAAAAGTGACTTTGTTCAAAAAGAAAAAGAATCAACACCTACTGTGTCCTTTGGCAGTGTGGATAAGGTCAAGTAATTTGGTGTCTTTATATATGCTTTATAAAACAAATACTTCTGTTCAGAAGTCAAATACCTTTTTTTTTCCTGTTTGTTTTATTCTCCAGATATATATTTATCTCTTTATACCTAAAACCCCCACACCTAAGAGTGCTTCTTTTTCCTCCTTCTGGGGTTGTTTTGTTTTCTTACAGTCAACACACAACAAAGTTCCATATAATTTTGGGGAGCTCAAAAATATGCTCTTGTGAGGCTGGTTTTCTTTCTGTTAACTGAGGCTGGTCATGTTTCCTTTAACTGAGGCAAAATAGCCTTTTAAATGCCTAAGCCCTACAATAAATAATCACATTATAGGTAAACACTCTTGCTGTCTCTATGGGCTGGCTGTAACATGGAGTAATATAGTTACAGGATCTGACAAATGAAATAACGATGCACAAGTGGAGTTCATCCTCATACTCCCATGTGGGAGGTTATAATTACATGAAAAGAAAACTATTTGATATAATTCACTTTGTATTTAGGAGGTCATGAGCATCTCTTGCTAATAGGCTAAGCTCAACATGACATAGATGAGCAAATAGAAACACTTCAAAACTCAATTTCTGTACTACTTCTCTTACATTGTAATAAAATGTTTTCAGAGTCCTATATAGAATAAACTTGTTTAGGGCTATATTTTTTAATTTAAATGCCATAATTTCCTAGTGCCATTTGCCATCAAGTTTAACTCTATTGGAAAATACTCAAACATTCAGCTGTAAAATAAATACAACAAAGTATATGTTTGTGTGCTAAGTTTAGAACTTAAAACTATAGCACTGAATGATTCTCAGAAAACCAAAGATGAGATATTTTATTGTTAGTGAAAGACTTCAGCAGTCAGTTGTTAGTATGGATTGTTACATTTGTGAGAAACTAGAATGAAACTGATAGACTGAAACATCAAGCTGAGACATAAAGAAAATCTGAGGTTATTATTGTGACTTGAAGAATTGTAAATATTGACCCAACAACTACTTTTAATCAATGGGACTATCAAGACATTCTATCCATTAGTATTTAATTAGTAAAGAATATCAGAAAGATATAAGAAAACCAGTATTTAATTATTGATGGTGTAGCATCAGGAATTATTTACAAAAATTATTTATAAATAAGTTTTTTAACATGCATGACCGAAAGTAGCATGACCGAAAGAAAGTCTTATAAAGATCTGCTTTGAGGTGTTAAAAAGTGGTACTTGATAATTTTAAAAGGCAAACTGCACAGTATTAGAAACAACGACAACAAAAAAAGAAAAAAAAAACCAACAGGGTCTTAAAGGAAGGAATGAGAATTTGCACACTGGTGGCTCATTTCTCACAAAAGACAACATGAAAAATTCCTAGTTAGGAGAATGCCAGCTCTTTAAGTGTTCAGGAACATGTCACAGTAGCTTATGGTACCATGTTCATTCACTAGAACGGTTCGTTATGTGTTATTATCTTTGAAAAGCTGTGCCACAAAATCAGAAATGTAACTCACAATAGTCCAACACATTTTAAGATGTTGGGATTTTTTTGCTGTTCCTGTCCTTGCATTATTGTAAATTTTCTATGATTCTTTTAAGCCATATGTTACCCTGAAAATGGTAGCATATGCAAGTTTCAAAATTAACAGTGTGCAGCTTTGTAACAATTAACCATCTGCTTATAGGGCTGGTAGGAACTGAGGGCATCTCCATGGAAGTCAGGAAAATAGAATAGCATACCTGCCAAGCCTCAGACATGAGTTACCCTACACCATACTTTGTAGTCCCCTGACAGCAGTGAGAGGCAAAACTGCACCAGAGCTGCAAACTGAATTCTTCCTAAACATTTGTCTTAACAGACTGCTTGTGACAGATTAAACAGGTCCAGGAGCAGATGTCACACAAAAGAAGTGGATTAAAGACAAGCACAAGGGGATAGAGTTGGTAAAGAACAAAAGTTTCCTGAGTCTGGGAGAGGTATTAATTTAGCTGTAGCTTCATCTGGGTGTGGACACATGAAAAAGCATAACTGCACATCATCCCCTTTAACCATAATCCCTTCATCTGTTCCTACAGTGTATTTATGTGGTACAACAAAAAAAAACCTGGGGAGTTTGGGCAGTTTTATCTTTGTTTGTAGCGTAAATATAGACTCCATATTGTTATAGTGATGTGTGTAAAAAGAGAGCTTAAAAACTCCTGCTGTGGCCCTGCCTCATGGCCATTCCTGGATAGCTGTGGACAGAGGCTGGGATTGCATTTGTGCAGACAGAGTTTACACCATCTTCCTCAGCCATGATTGAGATTGTCACAGTAAGATCTCACAGGTTTATTTAGCTCTGTAGCTTAGCATGTGATGAAAAACCTAGCATTTTCCTGGTATGTTACTTTAAGCACTAATATTTGATTCTAAAGAGATTTTCAGGAATCTGCCCGGCTAAAAATTCACATGAGAAAGAGTAATCAAAGAAAGATTCATTTCCCTTTCACTTTCTCCCTTTATGAAAGAAATCCTTTTGTTAAATTGAAATCATCTCTAGACTCTCTATTGTGTTGCAGGAGAAAACAAATCAGACCCAGGGAAAAAACTGAAGTCTGATTGGTTTCTATCTCAAAACATACAATTGTTTAATGCAGAGAAAAGTGGAAATAACATAGAAAGAAGCTATTAGGAACCTGAGTCCTGGGAAAGACAGATTTTGTTTAAAAGCCCATGTTAAAATAGTTTAATTACAGGCTTCGAACTACAGCATCAAGTGGGAGGTGGTGCTGGTGCTCCTGCCCTTGATTTTATTCTAATACCTATCTCCTGGGTCCACTTATGATATCCCTAATTTCTGAGGAGCTAGAAAACCTGTACAGTTAACAAGGAATGAGATAGCTACCCACAAAACAGTTCCTTACTAATAGCTCCCAGAAGGGTGAGTTTGTAATTTTGCTTTCCTGAGCAAGTGTAAAACAAGTTATCACCATATCATGCAGTGAAACAAAAAGGAAAACATATCATGAAAAGAAAGAAATTTCCCCAAACAATTCACCATTTTAAATACTAGAGGATATTAGAAGTTAGATGGCTTTGTCAGTCATATCTGCAGAAAATTCCCTTCCATATTATTTCTTCTTCCAGTTTGATCTGTGCATCCTAATCCTAAGAACTTTACCTATTCCAGGATGAAATCCTAATCATTATCTGATTCTTAAGAAAATTTTCGGTGACTATCCACTGTGCCTCTTTAGCGGCTCTGGTGATTCATTTCTTTGAGGACTCGTCACCAACTGCACATACTAAACACCCTTGCTTAAGATAAACTATTATTCAAGCTCTAATCAGTCATATACCTCAAAGTTATATTCTGATAATACAGGACTGGAAATTCTGCAGATGCACAAAATTTTTACCCCTGAGCAGCAAAGAAAATCTTTGTTATAAATTATGTATGTTTAATTTGACAAGGTGCTTTAATAGTAAGAAAAACTTCTGCCATTCACTAATCTTGTTGCTCTGCTGGGCCCCATCAAATGTCCAGAAGAGCAGCTTGATGACATTGAAAATAAGCAAAGCTTTTAATAATTCTTCCTATAAAAATGATCTCATGGAAATTTAATGTGTATACAGTATATTGGGAAGATAAGTTCTGCATCAGCATGTAGGCTTCAAAAGGGAAACAAGGCTATTAAATAGCACATCAGAAGCAGTGTGAGATGAACAGTTATCGTTTGATTACATAGTCTTCCTTGAAAAATAAGATATAAATGTATAAATGTTAGATGGGAGAGAAATACAGGGGTGAGTGGAAAAAGAAAGGTTGAATCAAAAGAGAATATGTTGGAACCAAATTAGTCTTTGAAAACAAGATAGTAAAAGGGTCTGCCAGGTGCAGACAGGAAAGAAAAAGTGAAAAGTAGATCAGTAGATCACAGGGTAGGAAGGCAGCTGCTAAAATAAAACCAATAATTTTAGCTAGGGAGGACATTGTAACAGCTAAAACTAAAATAGAATTTTTTTTAAAAATTGGGATAGAGGTTTGATATTTGATCCAGGGGGAGGGAGGTAGAAAACTTAGATGAGTAATGACTTTGATTTCAGATGATGTTTGTTGATCTTTTTATTGGAGGACAGAAAATTTAGCTAGCTGCAAAGGACTCTAGCTAAGGAAGTCTCTTAATTCGGAGTATGCTTCATACATGAGCATAAGAAGCCTCATCTTTTCTTCCTACATAAAATACCATTTTGCAGTTAAGGCAGAGTGGAATGTGTAAAATGGACAGTGCCTGTGCACCCCAGGCCAGCTTGCAGTGTGGAGTGAGCCAGTGCCTTGGTGACAGCAGTAAATTATTACTGCACGGGAGCTAGATGCTACACTCAGAGCCCTCACTGCACTCTGAGAGCAAAAGAGAACACATCTCATACACGGAGGAAAGGATCTGTTGTTAGTACAATTAATGTTTTAACAGCCTGACAACCCAAATTAACTAACGCAAAAAAGAAAAAGCTTTGCTGATAGTATAATTAACATTATTATCTAAGAAGACTTCTTTCTTCCCTTTCCTTCCTTTAAATTTCTCAGTATTCCCCTGAATCCCAGGTTGGTCTGTAGTAGAGAGACTCACAATGGGCATCAGCATCCCAGGTCCTTCTCTCGATAAAATATGATGCTCATGGTGAGCGCTTCTTCCTCATGGGTCTTGAGTTCACGTAAAACTCCATTTACTTGTCTTCTCATCACAGTCTGCTTCTGTCACATCAGTCTACAGCTAAAGGTTTAAAACTGCACAACTTCCTCTCCTACCTTCAGTTAATCCAAAGGGCTGTGCTTTGTTTTGCAGGGACTGCCAGATCTGCTGGCCTTTCACTTTTCCATGGGATTCACTGAGCTGGGTCAGACATCAGTCATGTGGCCAGTGGCAACTGTTAACCATGAGAGAATGAACTTGGGCCCAGGCAAACCCAGACAAGTCCTGAGAGCTTGTTCTGTCGGGCTGGCACAAAGCCTGTTTCTGGGCCACATGTGGGAAAACAAGTGAGAAAAAAACTCATATTTGGATAATATGTCTGCTTTTTAAAATTGTTTAGACAAAAGTACACAAGATTGAATAAGGGTGTTGCATCAATAAAAGTCGAACATGGTTTTAGAAACCAAGATGAAATAGATTTTTATCAGTAGTGAGAATCAACAATTGCATTTTAATTCCTGTAAGAGGTTACAAAGTGGTTACTATACAAGTTGTCTTTGCAAGACCTACAGAATTGCAGGTATTTGCAGTGGTGGTTCTTGTCAACAGCCTTCTTCCTAATATTAATTTTTAATACTTTTAATGGTATAGATAATCATTAGGCTGAAGCATTGTGAGGTTTTGTATCTTTTTAGGTTTTTTAAAGGGTTGTACACTCTATCTGCATGGATAAGAAAGTATGTGTCCATAGCACAAGTAAAAATATTTTCAAATTACATCCTATTCCTTATATCTCTTGTGCGTTTGGTTCTGCTGCATCTAAGCTTAGTCCCATGTTGCCCAAGTAACCCTATTGTCATTCAGGAAAGATATTAGGTAAAATGTAACTCAGGATTTTTGGTCTGATTTCCAAAAAGTGACAAAGGAATAAGTAAATAATAGATGAATAGTAATTAACAGGCAATTCTGTGAACACTGGAAATAATGGATGGGATTGTGTCATATATTATTAGTGTAATCCTCACTGCATTTCCTAATGATAAATTTAATAATCTGGAGGCAAGCACAATACTATTAATATGCTGAGAAGCATCTAGTCATAGCAAGGATTTGTTACCCAGTAGAAGGCATAGGGGGTTTGGCCCGATACAGGCATTAAGTTTGTATCTTTGCTCTCCTGCTTGGAAGTCACAAAACTTTTAATGCCTTAGCTATCTTAGAAACTCTAGCCCAGTCACAAAGATTTAGTGTTAATGAAGAGAAATCAATCAAATTATTGAAAAGTAAAAAATTATACTGGGCTAGACACGACAATCTGTATAATGCTCCTTTAAAAGTTGTCTAGATTTTTGAAACATTTTTTTCTGCATAGAGCAAAGAATTAGATAGTGTTCCTAATATTTCTAATAGAAAACGTGTAGAAAAAAGTGAGACTTCTAGCTGAGAGTAGTGAAAGAAAAGAAAAACTACATGTGAAAAGAACAGTATGATACTTATTACTGCAATTGCAATGAAAAAGAGGAGGATTTGTAACCTTTTGATGAAAAGATTTGAAGGGAGTTTTAGTATTGGAAAAGACTAGCCTCAGAAAAAGAAAAATTTGTTCAACAGAGATTCAACTGTGCTTATAAAATAGAAGAACTGTAACAATATTTTGCATCCTAGGGTAATTTCAACAGTAGTCAAAATGATATTTTGGAACCAAACTTGATAAACATGAAGCAAAGAACTAATGGCATATGTTGTATTTAGAGATTTTATTATTCATTCTTCAAGGTTTATCACTTTTTCTGGAGCACTTCCTTCAAGTCAAAGTTCTGTCATAAAATTATCTCAGAAGAGTCTGCAGTGAGTTACATTTGGATGTCCTAAAAGACTTTTCCCTATTAATGCTGGGGTCAGAAGCATGTGGATCATTTTACCCACATCTCAGCATCCGAGTGGAACATCAGCACAACAAAATCCTTGCAGTTACTGAGACATAAAGAACCAAAAACCAATTCAGTTATGTGCAATATATGTTGATATATTCAAATATCCATTGATCAAAGCATTGCAAGAGTCCATTTTTGATTGGGCATGCTAGACTGATCACCCAAAATGCCAGATGGAGTTACTGAACTGAAAAGGGGGGAAAGAGCATAATACACTCTGTACATATTTTAAGAAGCAAGACAATAAAACAAAAAAAGTTAACTAAGTTTTCTAAAACAAGAGAAGTTTATTCACTCACTTTTCAACCATCTATAAATGAGGCAAATAATTTCTATTTCTTCTAAATTCCAGAGAAAAAAATATTTTCATACCAACAGAAAGTCTGTAGACATTTCAAACAATAAAATTCTGCATGTCGTGAGAATAGTCTACACTTTTTCGTCAAAAGCTATTTGTATATTCAATTAGCAATGCTTTTAGTATTAATTGTCTTTTTCTCAAAAGGAACTATAAAGACTTTGAAGCTGTTGTGTATTCAGTCGTCCTGCACAGTGACTCTATTGTACCCACCTTAGGAACTGCATAAATGCATTGCACAAGTTTTTAGGGACTTATCTGATTTTGGACCAGCATTTTGTCTACTTGTACAGCCCTGCCCTGATAGGACAGGAACTCGTAATCAAGAATTAGGATATTATGATGGTTCTATTTTCCCCTCCGGAGCAGCTCAGTGCAATGCGCCTGGGTGTACCTTGTCCAGAATAATGTTTGTGCAAGACTGAGAGCAAGGTATAACACCTGTGATAGTCCTTTCCAGAAATAATTGTGAACTTCATCCATAGTGGTTTAGGGATGAAGAAAGGACAAAATACATCATTGAGTACCCTTGTGTCACCTATCCAGGACGCTAAATTTGAACTCTTGTTTAAAGTAGTGCAAGGTCGGGAATAGTATGCATACTTCCAGTGCACACGATGTAGGAAAATGCATCCTTCAAAACATCCAGCACTCACAACTGGGTTATATAATATTTCCTTCTATTACTATGAAGTGCAGAATTGGCAACATTGGAGTTTGTTAGATGGTTGTTTTAAAAATTTCTACAGATCAGTTATTATGACTAGAACCTTTCATCCATTTCTGCCATTGCTCCATCATTTTTTCCTCTCCAGCCCTTCACAATTTAATTTGTCACATAAGGCCTAATTTGTTTATTTTCTCTTTGATTTTGTCTTTGGTTTTCGTTATCTTTATACAACTGTATTCATTTTCATAACATTTTGTTGAGGGCAAAGTAATGTGGATTTTACTCTTTTACCCAGTCCCTGTATAATCTCTCTATGGCATGGTCACTGCTTGTTTAGAGAGTTTTTTATCCTGAGGAAACAACTAACTGCATGCTCCTGTCATTCTGACCAACATCATTTGTTTTTAATATATGCTATAAAACCTAAAATTGTAGTAGATTTTGTTTGGTTAAGACTCTGCTAGGTTTCTCTCAGACTATCTTGTCTCCTAAGTAATGAAAGTAAGTCCAGAGAGAAGCTTATCACAGAAGTACAGGCAAGTCACTTTCGACCAGATACATTCCCTGTTTTGTAATGACAGTTGACATCAGGGTCTTATTCAAAGCTCATCAAAACCAGTGTTTTCTTTGAGTTCTAAATAAGATTCTTTAAGGTTTGTTTTTGAGGGTGTTTTGGGGAGGACAGATGCATTTGTCAGATGTTGTTTATCTCTGAGTTTTTTATGGTGTTTCTTGATCTTGAAAGGTCCCAAGCCCGAGCCAAGAGATTGGACACTCCTGCGGATTTGTGTTCAAGTTGTTTATTGTTTCTTATCTCTCAGTGTCTGGAGCAAGCACAGCATGACCCGCTCCACCAAAATTCACAGCAGGAGTGACCCACCAGAAAGGCGGTTTCTCCTTTTTATCTCTTTTAGGAAAACCAACCAAGTTCCACAACGTATAATTATTTATCAAATTTTCCCAATTAATTTCTACCTTTTCTTAACATGACAGTGCTACCTCCACCGATAACCATCACCATCGTCACAGCAGAAGATGGAGGAGAGAGAAGAAAGAGGAAGGGGCACCGCCCTTTACCCTCCATGTTACCTTTTTTCTCTCATACCTCCATAAATCTAAAACCTACAATCACCCAGTGATAGATAAGCTAATTACACACTTTCTTTCTATTTTGCATTTCATCTCTCAATGTGGGCAGCTTTCTCTGATGACACAGACTCAAACATAGAGTTCTGTACTTTTGTCTCGAGTTCCGAAACTATCTGGCAGGGCTCCAGACCCCCCTGGACGGTCCGAGGAGTATTCTGGGCTGCCACAGTCAGATAGGCTTGAATTCTCACTGCTGAATAAGAATCCTATAACAAAAAAATCTCTGATGGTTGTTGAGGTCACTGAGTGGCCATGTGTAGCTAGGCCCTTGCAAAGAGGATGCTGTCTCAGGTGAATGATGTACATGCATGAGCACAGGCTCAGAGGTTTTTCTCATGACCATCACTGGCTCAGATATTCATATTAAATCAGGGATTGCCTTTTGTATTTTGGTCACCTTTTCCACCAACCTACCGGATGAAAGGGAGGGAGCTTAGTGCATGATATAGGTGCTCTTAAAGGTCTGATGTAGTCTAATGATGTAGTAAAGGTCTAATTTCCCATGACTAGAGAGTTTCGCCTTTCTCAGAGCAGCATTTTAAGCATGTCATGATGCTGATATTTAGTGTGACTGATTTTGTTCAAAGATCACCTATCCATCATTAGTAAATAATGTAAAGAAGATTAGTGATTAGTATAAAATGGCAAATAACAAAGAGAGTAAAGCTAAAGGCAAGCCAATGTGTCTTGAGCTTTTCAAGAACGAGCAGAAGACTCAGGACCAGACAGCTTTGGATCTGCTTTAAGCCTCTGAACAGAGCTGAACTGACAGGCCTTGTGGTGAGATCTGGATATAGATCTTAACTGGAAAGTTTTATTTCTGAATAAGTAGAAGTCAACATCTATCATTCAATTTGACATACTTCTATCTACTCTCAAGCACTCAGTAAGTCTTTAAGCAAGAAAAAACAAGCAGGCAAAAATTTCACGAGTTCAATGAATTATGTGTTTCCTCCACTGTCTTTCATGCTTGCAGTATGGTAGTAAGGTACAGAATAGTAATGCTGGAGAGACCCCTAGGAGCACATCTGGTACCTCTTGTGACAGCTGCTCCTTCGTCTTTCCTGACACATATTTCTCTGGTGCATAGAGCTCACCACTGACATAGGGCCACCACAGTCTCCCCAGGTCACTGGTTCCAGGACTTCACTGTCCTTACCATTAGGCAGTTTCACTGAGGTCTCTTCCTGATTTTCCTTGCTCCAGTTTTAGTTCTTTGCCTGCCCACTGTGTGAATGCAATACAGACTGCTCTCCTGGCTTTTTAGAAGTTTATTTTGTAAGCAAGAACTGTTGTTGTGTCCCTTAGTCTTTTCTTCCTTAAGCTAAATCGTGCCAATCTGTTCTTCTGTGTATGTCATGTTTTCTGGACTTCTGATTACTCTTGCTTCTATCTACTAGTTCTTGTCCAGTTAACCTCTCCCTTCCCCCTTGCCTCCTTTTCCCTTTTGCTCCCTTTACTAGTTGCTGGTTTTGAATTTTAGTTGGTAATGAAGCAGGCAAGCGTTGAAACAAGAAGAATCACTATGCATGTCTTGGAAGCTGTGTGAGGTGTTTGTTTTTTTCATGGCAGTGGTGACTCAAATTTCAATTGTGGTTCCCCTGACTCTTCCAGTTTATCCTGGAGCAAGTTCCCTGTCTTGTATTTGTGCTTTGCATTAATCCCTACTCAGCAATGTGTAGGATTGTCATGTTATTTTATGTTTTTCTGCTGCTTAATTTGTAGTGAACTTTTAAACCAATTAAGTTATAGTATATGTGCATGTGGTAGCTAACATAGTGAAAGTGTGAAAGAAATTTTTCAAAGCATTGAGCTTTTCTGTGCACCAGAATTAAAATCATATTGTGCTGGGGCTCAATGCACAAAAGCAAGTCCTCAGTTTCAGAGGCCTGGGAATTATTAGAGAGATTTTAGTGTTTCCTTGATGTTCCTGTTATTAAAAGTTATTAAAAGTAATTGGAGACTGAAGTCATAATACTTACTACAGAGCAATCATTTATTGATTTTCAGTTCTTTGTGGGCAGCTTTGTGAAACAAGGAATTAGAATGAGCTCCTTGAAGTGCAAACATTTCTCTCCACTGCCACAAAAGTGCTCCAGATGGCCATTGAGCGGGGCTGGTGGAGGTGTGGTGGAACGAGTTTTCAGAAAATTGTTTTACCCTTCTGTTATTCATGCTGAACATTGTAACTGAAATGCCATTCACTGTGCTGTCAGACTGGGACTGCCAGAATAGAAAGACAGACAGATGCTATTATACAGTGCAGAATTACCAAAAGGAAAGACATTTCTTATCTAATAAAATAGACCAAATGTTAGCTGGTAAAGGGAAATAAATCAGAAATGTGCATAAGCTAAGAAGATAAGTACCTGCATACACATATGGCTCTGCGTACATAGCTGTATATACATATGCATGTATACAGGGTACATTTTTTTTTTTTTTCCTATATCTCTGCATGCATACCTACACATATGACATACTGGAATCCATTAAGCTAGCAGGGATCCATTTTACATTCTTGTTTTGTCTGCCTTGTTTCTCAACCTGGTAATGTTTCATACATAAATTTAAAGAGATGTGGAGTTTCTTTTGATATGGAATTACTTCATTCTGGCTTTGATTGCTTTGCCATCTTATAAGGTTTCCTAAATAGATAAGCAGAGAATTATGACAATTTGGCACTCCCTTGTGTTATACACCACCTTCCTCCTTTTTAATTGTCATCTCTCTCCAAATAAAAAATCCCTTGCTTTATAGAAGAAAGAAAAAAAAAAAAAACAAAAAAACACCAGAGGTAAAAATGAGGTAAGGCAGATAAAAGGTAGTAGGAAAAAAAAGTTGAATCCAAGTTAGATGCAGAATTCATAAAGAAAATAAGCATTTATTTGATAAAGGTCTGAAGGAATGTTCAGTTATCAGAAAGAACTTCCTACCCATCAGCCAATTCCCTAAAAAATCTCTTATCCAAATCTCTTAATTTGCTTCAAGGTTAGTCTGAGCCCATTATAACACTCTTCACACTGGAATCCTAGCAATTAGCAACTGTAAAAACAATAACTTCTATGAATCTTGAAGTTTAGTGACCAAAGCATGGTGGAGATAGGACAGTAATTGTCCAGCAAACATTATTTGAACAGTGTTCCGTGTATTAATCGCCGGTTAAGTGTCATCCAAGTTACAATATTTTTAGCATTATGCAAATATATATGCATTATATATTCAAATGCATATTTTCATGTCTCACTCACTGTGTCCCTTAATTTAAAATCTTAGATTTTACAATTTTTATAAATAACAGTGTAGTGCTTTACCTGTTAGATTTTGCCAATTCACTGGACACGAATTGTACAGAAAAGTGTTTATATTACATTCCATCTTTATTCTGCATAGTAGCATAGAGGAAAAAATATTGTCTCCTGCAAAGAAATTGATCTTTTGTTATCACCTACCTCGATTGCTTCAGTGATGCAGAAATTTGTTCAGTCAGATGTCAGAAACACCCCATAATTCATTGTGCAGGTATTTGTGTCATCTTCCTTGTAGCATAGAGGGAACTAGTGTCTTATCTGAAAAGTCTTGAAATTCCATTTGCAGAAAACCCATTGTGAATGGGTGGCCGTAAGGATTGCAGGAGAAAAGAAATCTGATCCCTTTAATAAAAGACATAAGTTGTGCACGTGTGCGTTCTGCCTCTGCCCTTTCTCCAAAAAGAAGATACTGATTTTTGCCTGCCATGTTTTCTTCCCACAGTGGCAAGGTTTTGTTCCATTTCTGACTAATTAAAGTGACAGTGTTAATTTTGAGATCACCTCTACAACAAAAGTAAATACTATATTGAAAGAATAGGTCAAAGACTAAATTTCCATACTTCCTGTTTATAGGGTTCTAAGAAAATACTACATCACAAAAATCTGAGCATCTTTTTAAAAACTATGAGCTCACAAAACCAAAATATCACATTATAATATTCTAGTAGATAATTATTGTTTGGCATTTTGCACGATAGAGTTACTACACCATAGCATCTTCCTAGAAAGGTGTTGGCTTAAATAGTCCTCTCATTCTTTTCATTATGTTGTCGGTCAAAATTTTAAATAAACATCTGGCATGCTTCTGGAACAGCAGAGATGAGCTTTGACTATACTTTTTCTCTTAGATCATTTATGCTTACAGTAATCAATGACACTGTTTCTGATCAAGGAATAGAGTTTTGGGAAATTGGCAAAGAGTAGGTTTGTAGCTGTTTCACAGTCATTAATATCAGATCTGTGCAGTACTGGATGAGTCAGAAATGTATATTTAATCTAGTTCAGGCATGTGAACATCACTGAATCTCATTTGAATTTTTTGAAGATGATGCTAATACAGTTAACAGTTTCATGCACTTAGGCTGGTTTGATGTTTCCTGCAGAAGAACAGATGTCAGATGGTACGTCAGCTGGCACAGAGTTGGAGTTGCATAGAGAGGCAATACTGGATGTGGGACGAAGCCTACCTAGACCTAGTTAATCCATCATTGTCTTTGGACAGTTTGGCCTGGTGTCCTGGTTTCAGCTTGAATATTCTTCTTTTTCCTGGTAGCTAGTACAGTGCTGTGGTTTGGATTTAGTGTGAGAATAATGATAACTCAGTCGCTGCTAGGTACTGCTTACCCTAAGTCAAGGACTTTTCCATTTCCTGTGCTCTGCCAGGGAACAGGTGCACAAGAAGCTGGGTGGAAGAAAGCCCAGGACAGCTGACCCAAACTGGCCAAAGAACTATTCTATGCCATAGATCGTGCTCATATATAAACTGGGGGAGTTGGCTGGGAGATGCCAGTTGCTACCCGGGGACAGGCTGGGTGCTGGTGAGTGGATGATGAGAAATTGTACTGTACCTCACTCATTTCTTTTGGGTTTTATTCCTCCCTTTTTATTACATTATTACTATTGTTGGTTTTTTGTTTGTTTTTTATTATTATTTCCATTATTGAACTGTTCTTATCTCAACCTATAGGTTTTAACTTCTTTTTTCCATTCTCCCCCCACCTCAGTGGGGGCGGGGTGCGTGTGAGCAAGCAGCTGTGTGGTACTTAGTTGACAGCAGTGGTCAAACCGCAGTAACTGGCAGAGTGAGTTCATACCAAACCTGTACCTTTTGCATCATGCATTTGCACTATTTGTGCTCTGGTGCTAGGAATCATAAAGCTATTCTTACTATATGATAGACCTGAGCAGTTTGAAATGGGTTACATAAAAATGACAAATAAAATTATTCTTGATGAGTTTGGTTTCCAGCTCATTCAGTTATTGCCTCTTCATACCTTATCACAGGATAGCACACAAATAAGAGTGTATTCTGCTTCATACACAACTCCAAATATCTGAAGAAGAGTATGAGATTCACAAGTGGAGATCTCAACACTGAACCAGACTGCTGGAGTAATGGGTTATTTATTGGGAATAAATGAAAAATTCAGCATTATAATGCAAAACAACTTTTTATGGCTTCACTCCATGTCCATCCTTCAGTCTGTTTCCCTTTCTGAAATAAATATGTCCAGTCTGAAGCCAGGATTTCCCTGGTAGTAGTTTGTTCAGATCATCCATCAATAAAACAGACTCACAGCTGCCAGTTCTGTTAGGTCAGATTGTACAATACCTCTATTTTTCCAGAGACTGACAGAGTTTAAGACTTGAAGAAGAGACAGCAGCTGGTCATTGCTGATAAGACTCAGTGAACACAGTAAGTCATAAATAAAATATACATTTGATACAGAATGTGCAATCAATTTTACAAGTTACTCATTAGCAGGTCCACAGCTTGCAGATCCTGCTGGATCTCACCCAGTAAGTCCACACTATACAGCTGGGTTTAGTGCTTCTTTCTGGGCATCAAAATTCTGGGTTTTTCCAGTTTCTCACTAAAGGTTTATCACTATCTACAAAGTAGCAGTGTATTGTGCACAGCTGGTCCAAAATTCTAAACTTTCTCTCAAATTTCATCTTTGTTCTGGAATGGGGTATGATATAGACTAACCATAGTGTAAACAGCAATTCTGTACATACTATTACAGGTGCATCTAGTTCAGAGATCGTCCGGTGCGTCCCCCAAAGGCTTTTAAAAATAATTTCAGTGGGTCTTCTCAGACTTTTGTGTAAATAGAGAATTAAAAGCTAGATGCAAGTAGGTCTATCTGAGTTCATATTAATGGAAATACTTCAAAACCTTGATAACTTGAGTCACACAATAAACTTAATTAAGTCATTCACTTGTAGGAAAAAGATACTGGAAAAAGCCACTCAACATAACATTCAGAGTTACATGTACCTTCTAATCTAACCCTATTTATAGGGTTAGTTTTCCAAAAAGAATATGTCAATAGTCACAAGAGCAGTAAAATGTGAGAAAATATTGCATGTGAAAACCTAGGACTCTTCAAACATGAATGAATCTGTCACATCAGTTTCAAATATCTGAAAACGAAAAAAAAGGTAATCTCATACCAGACTCTCTTGCCTGAAAACCTTCAGTCTTTTGGTCTATGAGGTGAACAAAAAACTGTCTGAACAGCCAGACTCAGAGTGTCGCAGCCAGTGGTTTAGAGTCCACTGCTGTTCCTCAGGGACTAGCATTAAAGCTCATGTTAATTAATGTTCATGTCAAAAGTGGTGGGACAGAATGNGCAGTTGGTCCAAAATTCTAACCCTTCTCTCAAATTTCATCTTTGTTCTGGAATGGGGTATGATATAGACTAACTATAGTGTAAACAGCAATTCTCTACGTACTGTTACAGGTGCATCTAATTCAGAGATCATCCGGTGTGTCCCCAGAGGCTTTTAAAAACAATTTCAGTGGGCTCTTCTCAGACTTTCAGTGTAAATAGAGAATTAAAAGCTAGATGCAAGTAGGTCTATCTGAGTTCATATTAATGGAAATACTTCAAAACCTTGATAACTTGAGTCACACAATAAACTTAGTTAAGTCATTCACTTGTAGGAAAAAGATACTGGAAAAAGCCACTCAACATAACATTCAGAGTTACATGTACCTTCTAATCTAACCCTATTTATAGGGTTAGTTTTCCAAAAAGAATATGTCAATAGTCACAAGAGCAGTAAAATGTGAGAAAATATTGCATTGAAAACCTAGGACTCTTCAAACATTAATGAATCTGTCACATCAGTTTCAAATATCTGAAAACGAAAAAAAGGTAATCTCATACCAGACTCTCTTGCCTGAAAACCTTCAGTCTTTTGGTCTATGAGGTGAACAAAAAACTGTCTGAACAGCCAGACTCAGAGTGTCGCAGCCAGTGGTTTAGAGTCCACTGCTGTTCCTCAGGGACTAGCATTAAAGCTCATGTTAATTAATGTTCATGTCAAAAGTGGTGGGACAGAATGAACTCTCAGCTACTTCACAGGTAATACCAGAGTGGTCAGTATGCTAGACTGTCACTCAGAGGAAGCTTTACGTGCTGTACAAGCAGTCTGGCAGGATACTTACATTGTTTAATAATCCAGTTTTGGATTCCCAACTGGAGGCAGTCCAATGGTAGGACCATGAAAATAGTTTGGAGATTGGAGAAGATAATGTACAAGTAGAAACAGAGAAAGCTGAGCTTGTTCAGGCTGGAGAAGGGAAAGCTAAGGAGGAATCTAAATGCTGTCATCTCATTACTTAAGGGGTGTTTTTATAGAAGTCAGGGACAGATTTTTCTCTAATGTAGACAGTGGAAAAAAAGGTACAACAGAGGAAATTCCAACTGATCTAAAGGAAAAAATACTTTACTGTGAGAGTAATGATCCACTGCAGCAAGCTGCCCAGAAGGGCTGTGAAATCCCAAACTCTGGAGATTTTTCAAGTCTGGAAGTCCTCTGATTCAAACCTGAAGTTAGCACTACTTTGAACAGATGTTTGGAGTAAATGATTTCCAGATATCCCTTCCATTCTACATTGTTCTATTTCTTTGAGACTAATGCAGGAAGCCAATTTTGACCAGGAATTGAAGGGTAGATGAAACCTTAGCAGACTGAGGAGAGTGCTTTGTGGATCTGCATGGCTTGGCTGTGCCACATGTTGTTGGAACATCACTGGACAGTGATAAAACTATGATAGTGATATATGAGAGAAAAAGGAGCCTCTCAGAGGCAGAACTTCAGTAATGTGGCACAGCATGAAAACAGCAACCCTAAGCTCCACTTTCACAACTAAACGAGAATCCAGTGCTGTTTGCAGGGAAATGGTGGGCTATCCATCTTATTAATTATATAGCCAAGTACAAGTGGAAAATCAGTCATGTTCTGCATCACTAGAGATTCTGAGTAGTTTTCAAGGGTAGCAAATAACTTTGGTTTTATTTGAAAAGTAGATTATGAAGCCAGAAGGGATTTTTACAATTATTTATTCTGACCTCCACTTTAAAGCATGCATGGCATTTTCTCTTTATATAGAGCATATGTTTTAGAAAAGATCTTATTTTTCACTATACAAATTTTTAGTCATAAAGAATCTAACATAACTCTCAGCAAATTGTGCCAAAGGTTAATGAACTTCACTGAACTTTATTTCTAGCTTAAAAATGCCTCACTTCATCTTCCACTGGTGGGTTATTTTACACTTTGACTGCTACAGTGAGAAATTTCATAGCAACTCCTGCAACTTCTGCTTTCCCTCTAGGTATTTAGAGAGCGTAACCAAGTTTACTTTTTACTGTTTTACTCCGGGGTTTTCAAACTCATATACCAAACGTCACTTCTATAGCTGGCAGTGCTCTGGGCTTTGTGGCGCCTGTTCACTGAGGGACAGAATTTTCCTGATAACTAGGATTCAGCAAGACAGCCTTCTTGCAAAATGCTTGTGACTCACAAGTCATGAAGGGCTCCACATGATAAAGATTCATGCCCTTCAAAATGATCAGTCTAAACCAGTCTAATTTTTCAGTCCATTATTTTGAATCTTCCTCCATGTTTTCTTCATGGCAAGAAGGGATGTGCATGCTGTTTCACTGACACTCTGTTGTGGTTTAGGAATGGTATTCCCCAATTTAGTGTTCCCACTGAAAACTCCAAACAAGGCACCGCTCCCCCTCCCTCTGAAGCAGGAGAAGAGAACTGGAGGTTCAAAAGGTAAAGATCACAGGTTCAGATAAGAACAATTTCCTGGAAACAGCAATGAGATAAGAAAACAAGATGTAACTACAATGAAAATACCAAAATTTACAAGACAGGCAAACAATTTACACGTGACTGGTTGGAACCTGCGCTACCCAACTGCTTCCTCCAGCTTGGAACCAGCATGTGGTAGGTTGAAACTTGGTTGATGGGTAAGTTGCTAACCCAGTGAGAGGGCTGGTAACGCCCCTGCAATTGCATGTTTATAGGGAAGCAAGCGCGGGAAGTCTTGCTCTGTTTCTTGCCACAAGGGCCAAGGGGTGGCTGGTGGTGAAGGACCCAGGCCCAAGCCCAGAGAGAAACCTCCCCTTGACCCCTCAGCATGGCGGTGGCGCAGGGCCGGCCCTCCCCCACCACGGGAGAGCTGTCCTGGCTCTGCAGGCAGTGTGTAAGCAAGACCGCGTGGCCGCCGAGACCTCACACGGAGCCGGTGGGGCCAGCGGGGCATCCTTGCATCCAGCACAGCTCTCACCAAAGCCGAAGAAACACCACACACCACAGCTGGCAAGGATACCCTTTTCTTTCAAGTCACCGAGAAAAGAAGAGAATGTAAAGTCACATGGGACAAAGCTGAACATGGCGACCCCAAGGTCAGAAACAGAGGGGAAGGGCGAGACCACGTGGGATGGAAGCTAACTCACTGCGGGAAAAGAGGGCGGTTGCGCTTTTGGCGCGGAGCTTAAAAATGCTTCTTGCAAAGCGTAGAAAGAACTTTAATCCATTTAAAGAGACACTTGGGGAGATAGGAAATTCTTGTGCAGCCTGTGACTTTAAAGAAAGGCCCATGCCAGGCCATATAGAAGTTGTGCGAAGCTGTTATAGAGAAGCCCACACCAGGCCACATAGAAGTTGTGAGAAGCTGTTAGGGTTTCAAAGCAGAGAACCTTTGCTTTCAGGCTGAGATAACTCATCCCTAAAAGACTAAAACCCCATTTTTTTTTTTCTGTGGCCCATGACTTGGCAGTGTGGGAAGGCTGTGAAAGATTCATGGGAGAGATACCTTTTTCACTTCAACAGATTAGTTTTTTTCTGGGGAGACTGTTGATTTGTGAAAATTCTATGGCACAGTAGAGGAGCCTCTTTTCCTTAAGCATAAAAAGACTCCTAAAAAAGTGCAACTGACCAAAATCCCATGTCTTTGTTTTGTTTTCACTTGTGAGAGGTTTGTAATAAAGAAGGAGGCACTGGGAAAGAAAAGTGTTTAAAGGTTTGCTTTGATTTCTTATCATTTCTTTTTTTCACTTTTCATTCTGTTAGTAATAAACTTTTCTTTATATTGCAACTGTTTAAGTGTGGACCTTGTTTTTCCCTGAAGTTCCTTTACGTTTTCCTCAATAAATCCATATTCCCCTTATGCATATAATTGGATTTCATGTGTTTGGCGTTTAAACCAGCGTCAAACCACGACACAGCATTACCCCACCACTCCTTCTGCCACACTTATTCGCATGGAAGGGACCTTTTCCCCAACAGCCCCAGCAATGACCTGGGGTGGTATAGAACAGCCTCCGTGTCCCAGCCATGCTCCTTCTGGCTACTGCAAAAATCATCCCTGTACTGGCCCGAACCAGGACACTCACATAACATTCCAAATATATTCAAAATACTTCTCTCAGTGGAAATAGTTTCTGTACAGTATGCATCAAGGCTTCTCGTTAATATCAGTAATTGAAGAAGGTATTTCCATTTCGTTCCAAGTCATGATCAGAGACAATTGCCAGATTCAGACAAAGGCCAGCGGTCACTGGGTAAGTACACAGTGACGAGGCAGGTTTGAGGTCAGGCTGAAAGGCAATCCATTGGTCCTAGGTCCAAATTGGAGAGGTCCAAGGCTGCAATGCCTGCAGTGTTGCACATGTGGGAATACTCTGGAAAGGAGCTCTCCAGGAAAGGAAGGGGCCCCTAGTGAGGTTTTCTGGCAGAGTTTCTGGGAAGAAGCTTCTGCTGGAGCCTCATCCAACTTTTTCTGGAGATGCTTCAGGATCAGCTGAGGCTTTTCAAAGACCTCTCTGAGCAAGCTGGCCTTGAAAGCAGGGAGGTACACTCCCGGTCCTCACAAAAGAAAACCGCGTGCTGGAGCAAAAGGAGTCCAAAAAATTGACCACAGGAAATAACATTGGCTTTGTTATCTTCACCAATATGTCATTCTCTCTCTACAGTGTGGAACTTAAACTCTGTCACACAAAGCAGGGGAAATCATTCATCATGTCAGTGTGGTAATGTAGGATTTTCAAGTTTTTCAGAAGCAAGTGAAATTGGAGTTCTGTTGTACTGTTAATATAGCAACTGGAACTCCATACACTGTATCAGCATAATTCCTCTGCCCTGTGAGTATATAATGATAGTTAAGAAATGTCATTTCAACTCATAGAATGAGATACTATCATAATATCTTATTAAGTCTTCAGTAAAGTGCGTCATTAGCCAATTCCAATTTTCCCATAGAGAGATCTGAAACCCACGTGTGAGAATTAATGTGCTTGAATGGACTGATGAAACAAGCTTCAGCAAGGAAAAAGATTGCCCTGAGCTCAGACTGTAGGAGGTGGTATCCTGACCATGTGAAACACATCACCTAACATTTCCGTTTGTCAGTCTCGATCAATATGTGTGTCTGTTTTCCAGAAATCAATAGAGACATAGTTCTTTACAGTAGCCGTGAGACCCAACCTGACCTAGAAGAAAAATCGTTTAGCTTAAAAATAGCAAAACACAAGTCCATTATCAAGGCTGAAAAATGATCAGCTAAAAAAGCATTCTGATTATTTTCACTTACTATCCCAGCACTGGATGCAAAGAGAGTTTTCTCCAGAGTCAGATGTAGATAGCACAGCACATATCTGAAGTCAGTTACCCCACTTCCCTGCTTGTTCCCTTTCACACTGAAATTTGTATCCCTTTAAATAACTTTTCTGTAGCAACATCATCATCACTAATGTCTCATATAATTTCTAAAATCTGCATGTACTAAATATACCCTCTGAAAGGTTATTCATACACTTGGATGAATTTTAATAAGAGGATATAATAGTCTGCAATAATTTACAGGTTGATCTTAAACAGCAAAATCATTTTGAAATTGAACTGTTTGGACTGTAGAAACATGAAAACATGAAAATGCATTCTGAGAGGACTTCTTTGGGAATGTTATTCTTTACCGTGTTCCATTTCTGTCTCAAATGCCCTTCCTTAACAGATGGCTTGGGTTTGGACCTCCAGCTTTAATGTTTATTGGTCCCAGAATGATGGGTTTTGTGTAGTGTAGCTTCCTTTATTTCAATTAGAATATGCTTGATAGTCAGCCTGTTGTACACCTCAGAGCTGAGGCTCATCGTGTCATGTTTTCCTCATTTGAAATCCATTGCTATTTTATGGAGCACAGTGCATTGCAGGTGGTGGTAATACCTGTTTGGGTCATTATTAGTTCCAAAGGATGCGGTACCCTCCAAAATTGGAATTATGGGCAGTTTGGGAAAGGTATTGCTACCATACAAACAGGCTAATATCTGTATTGATATATTAGTCTTAGTTCTGGCTTCAAAACTGTCCATGCACACTGTGTGATTGGGAAAAAAAAAAAAAAAGACAGATTTTCTTAGACTGAAATATCAGTGTTATTATCAAGAATTCATGGCTTTCAATACAGCAGTGGAGGAACAATTAAACAGAAGAAGTAAAGCTGAAGATTTTGAGGTTCCTTGAGGGTCAGTGGGGAAAGAAAATCAACAGCAGCAGCAGCAGCAGCTGCAGCAGTCTCATCAACAAAAGAAAACCCTTGTGCTTCCCAAAACCAATTTCCAACAGTGCCACAGTCCACCTTCTGTATGAAGTGCCAGATATTAAGTTCTCATGGATGAAGAGAAGCCTGAAGTCCTTCTGCCTCTTATACTGGCTTTTTTCTTTCAACTTAAACTACTGCTTGGGGGCAGGGAGCAACATTTCAAAAGGAGAAATGCTTGCGAGAGGTATGGGACCTCCAAAAAAGACCATTTGGAGGAAAAGCTTGCATCAGGTCTGCTCGTATTGAGTGTAGTTTAATTTGCCTTGGGATCTTGTTAGTTTTAGTTCATTTGTTAGTAAAATGATGGCATGGGCTCTTAGGGAGTTGTCATATTTAATTCCATGTAAGCTGTTATTACTGCAAATCAGATAAAATCGAGCAGCAGATATTTTGGGCTGGATGATGTCGGTGCACATAAGACTGTGCATTTTCTTCTCTGTATAGGTTGAAGGCACTCCTATGTGGGTGTTAGAGGCAAGATCCCAAGAATTATTTAGCTATATTAAGCTTATTTAGTGAATGTTGTGATTGTCTTCATTATGTATTAACAGCAAGGGAATTAATCTAAAAATAAGATCACGAATACAATTTTGTGGTATCACTGTCATTGACGTAATGTTTTACAGAACTTATTTTTGCTTTTGCCCTCTTGCCACATAATGTATAGAATGCCAGCTTGAATGATCTGCTTTTTTCACTCAGTCTGATCAAATAATTTCAATTTGATTTTACACTCCCTGTAAAACACACTACTTATAAGAGTAGCCATTTTTATGCTAATAACCACATTTTCTGAAGCCCTCCCAAAAGGACTTTGCCATAAAATGAGGCTGTGGCTACAGAAAACTTCAAAAGATATCCCCTCACTGTTGAAATAGCATTGGTGAGTTTCTAGGCTTTTTTATGTCCTTTTTAAGAAGTTAAATAAACCAGGGTCTTTAGCCGAATTAACCTGCAGAATTTCATTGCTAATGGCTACATGTTCATGTGTATGCTGTTTACCCATCCACCAAGTTTGGGTAGAGATAAGTTTTTCAACTGATCACAAAAAGACGCCCCAAAATCACAGAATCCTCTGACTTATTGTCAGTATGTTCTTCACAAGACCATGTGCATTTTGTCATGACCTGGCTGGGCAAACCCCAGGGTGAGTTATAAGCTCATTGTGAGACTTTCCCAGCTTTGCTGTTGCTGCACCTGTTCTACCTGGCGTGGTTCGAGCTGTGAAAAATCTATTCCGACTGCAGCTGCACTTTCTAACTGTGATTTTCCTGTTTGCCCTTCTCACAGAGTAAATGCCATAAATCCACTCTTTCAGAACACATAGTAAAAATTATAATTAACTGGTTTTTATTGAATATTTATGTCTGTAAGTGTTCTTTTTATCCCTCCAATGACATTTAGTTTTTTGAAAGTACTTACTTTTTCTTTTCCCCTTAATACTACCTTAAGCTAAGACATTTATTCTTAGACCTTAAATGATCCAGTGAATTTACAGTACACAATTAATTGCAACAGTAGCAAGTTTGGCACACCATGCTGTTAAGGATAGCAGGGACTGTAGTGATTTTTTAATGAATTCACTTTAAATCTCAGCAAATAGTGGCATGCAAGGACATCTGACAGCTGCTTTCCTCAGCTAAATCTCACCACTGAGACTTGATTCCAAGAAAAATAACAAGTCAGGCTTGGTTAGTAGTGCTGCAGCTTGGAATACGAGTTTTGACAAGGGAAAAAATCATTTGTACTGTACTAGCTTTTCATGAGCTGGGCCAAGGAGTAAATCTCTCCAATGGCAAAATAAAGCTGTCAGACAGCTTTTTCATAAGATGCCATTGGACAGCAATATGACAGTTCTCCCTCCTGATCTTTTTTATAGGTTACTAATTCTGAAAGAAAAGTCATCTTTACCTACATATTTGTGGATTCAGATACTGACATTTTAGAGGCAGGTGTAGTGGAAGAAAAATACAGGCTTAATAAACAGGAGTACCCCTATAGCCTTACTGAAAAGATGCTTCAGCTAAATATCTATTATCTGGGACAAGATACTGTATTTGCTGCTTTATATTTTGAGATTTATATATAGATATATATATATATATGTATGAAATAAGTTCTCTGAAAAATTAACAGGCAAATTTACAGGCACATGAGAATACTTTGATGAACTGAAGAACGCAGCAATGGCCATCAGCCTGAGGCATGAGCATCATTAAGGCAGTAATTTTGTTTCTCAAGCACTTGAATAGGTTCCCTTCTCTTTCTTTACTGGACATAGATGAGAAAATTTGGGCCCTTGTTAGTTTAGCCACTTTTTATGCACCAAAACATAATTGAAGCCTAAGAAGTATGGTAAGGACTGATTACAGGGGTCTTCTCTTCCAGGGTAAGTGGGAAAGTCTGAGCTCCTGGCTGGACATCTGAACATCTTATTTTAGTTCCTGATGCTGAAGGTCATGGAAGTCATTCTAGTTTGGGTTATGGAGATGGTTATCCTTAACTCCACTTTAAAATGCACTACTTTATGGATGTGGAAGGAGACAGCAATTAAGTCTTAACGTGTACTTAAGAAAACAGTAAATAGAGTGTATTGTATTAACATTTACTGAAAGTTTGTATGCTTTTCACAAGTATTTTCCAATATTTATCTTCATTTCCTATTAAAATCTTAAGAACATTTTCCATTTATGGTTTACCTTTGAGGTATGACATAATTCTGAATATCTTACAAAGGAAAAAAAAACACTTCTTTCTAAGGACTGTTGCATTAAAATGCTTTGGCCATGAATTCAGATATCAAATCACATCAATTCTTATATTAACAAGCAAGGCATATTTCAGAGTCCTTTTTCTGGGCAGCCTTTAAATCTTATATTTTCAAGCAGTTTAAACAGTCTTTGCAAATAAATGGTACTGTCAAATAGACCAACCACCTTAGTGAGCTTATAAAGAAAACAGACGTTCGAGGCTAGTCATAGTAGGAAAAAAAAGCCATTTGATACTAGCACTGTGAAAAAAGAACCAAGTCAGATGTGAGTACCTACAAAATGAAAATTGTCATAAATAGCAAACTAAAAGTTTCAGGTTATACTTCCCTTAAATGCATAAGCAGGTATAAATTAGGTGTTCCTGGTTTTCTGAAGTGGCCAAGGGTACTTTTAGTTTCTTTTCCATTTGTCTGTTTTCTGCCCCAAGTTTCCAATGTGTTCAAATGTCTCATTCGTGTTGCCACGAGGATTTGACTAAATTCGACTGTTAGTCATTAGAATGGTGACCACCAATGCAAACTGTATTCACAAAGAGTAAGCACTCCTTATACTTTCCCCAAATGCACTGCAAAGAAAAATGATTTATCAGTTAACAAAATGAGAGTAACAATATAAGAATTGACTTTGCTTACAATTGTCATATTAAATTCATGTATATGTTGCACAGCACATTAGTGAGCAAGAAGTGTTACTGGAAGAAATGGAAAATAGGTAAAATAATAATTAAAAGAAAAACAATCTCAATACAACCACGTATAGATACTATACAAGAACTATCCTTTTATTTTAGAAGGTTCACTCATACACAAGTACTGTCATTGAAAAGTGGAAATATGACCTGCCAGACTCTTGTCTGAGTTCTGTTTTCTCAGTTTCAAATAATTCAGCCTTCTGAGTGATCCCTGAAACAGGCACAACCTGCTCATAATCCACCTGAGTTGCAAGCAGGAGCAGAATCTCTCACAGTTTAGCATCTTCAGTCGGCAATGTCCACTCTTGCCATGAAACTCCTCAGCAGATGTGTGTACAGTCTGGGGGGACACTTCCCAAGACATAAGACAGGGCTAGCAAACCTGCTAAGTGTCTACTCAGCTTCATGTTGGTCCTATGCATGCACAAAATAATAAAGATGAGGAAAACTCAAATCAGCACAAAATAAACTAGATCAGCAAAGCCTACCCAGCTTTGACACCATTTACTTTAAGAATAGTAAATTGGAACGTGTGGATGTACTTGATGCATGAGTGACATTAAAACGTTTGCTTATTTTTTTTCCAAATACTAAGTCTTCAAAAGCTCAGATAAATGGCTCGCGATGTTCGTTAAGATTTGACCTGAGTGGAATAGATATTGCTGACGGTGTGAAGAAAAAAGCTGGCAATAAGAAGCAAGGTGAAAGCTGTGAAGCACACAGCCATATTAGCATGCTGAACTTTTCAAACAGTGACAAAATTATTCTTTCAGTGTCTGTTTCTTCACTGCAATAGCAGATAGAATTCCTGCACAGGTGTTAATGAACCATGACCTTAAATCAAGTTGCCCTTGTGAGTCTACATGTACTGGGTGTTATAGTGTACCTGAATGCAAAATGCATGTTTAAAGAAAGTATTTCACTCAAAAATAGAAGAATTATACCTGACTTTCCACATGTGCAGATTGAATTTTTTTTTAAAGTTTTGTCTTTAATTTTATCATCGTATATTACCCCTGGGAAACCGCTTTAATTTCTGCCTATGATTAATTCAAGTGTCCAAAACTGCAGTATGTTTTTGAAAGATATCTTTAGGCCTGTTCTGCCAGTAACAACAACTGGGTGGAAAATTCAAGCTGTTCCATTAAAAAAGAAGTAAAGGACTGAACAAAATAATTTTTTCTGAAAATAAAAATTATACAAGTACTGTAATTGTTGTTGATATTCCTTAGTATTTAATGGGGATCTAGAATATTAATGGAAAATGGAAAGGACTCATTCAAAATAAAGCATTTAAAAGTTCAATTCAAAGCTATCCAGTCCTGTAAATGAATACCTAATTGCTTCCAGGGAACAACTAAATGGGGTTTTTAAGTTAGACAGGGTCCCCAATAAGTAATTTTCACTAGTCTTGTTTTTCAGAGGTTCTGAGCCATTGACTTCCATTTGAAAGCATTCTAGCCTTTCTTTATAAACAGTTTCCTTTGGTTTTAAGGACAATATAGGGGTCAGAAAAATTTCCAGAGCAAATGGAAGAGAAATATTTAGCTTCTCCCTGTAGAATTTTATGTATAAATACAGTCATCAGCATTCTGAGGGCTATATTTTGAATGGAGCCTTCTGAATGCAGTGTGCCATGGAGCACCTGTCCACTTAATTTAGTTCCCTGAGTTCTCTCAGTATTGCTGCTTCAGTTACTAGTACTGAACACCTAGAAATAAAAGCCTTAAAATGTTAAAAGTAGTAAATGCTAAAATTTTAATTAATCACTTGCATTTAAAAATAGTAAAACCAATTGTTTATATTAAATGCTCAATAGAATATAAAGTGTACTTTCAAAAGTTATACATTTTGAGACCCTTCAGCTATGTTAGAAATAAATATATTATCGACTATTAAGAGTTCTGTTCATACTACATTAACTTTTGTTGGGTATGGTTTTATATTAAATGAAATGGTTCACACCAAGATACATTTATGAGATGAAAAAGGAATGACTTTTTTATGATATTCTGAGAATACAAAGGGATCTCTGAGAATACAAAGAAGTTTCCTTAATCTTTACTTTTTCTTGAATATTCTGTACAGGATAACTTGATATAAAACATTGATAACCAGATTCTTTACATACTTTGATCTAATAACTGCAAATCTGGGCTAATATTGCACGGGGACTTAAAGAAGAACTCATATTTTACAAGAATTTTAACTGTAGTCCACTGTTAAATGTATTACATGTAAATGTTAAAGGCTTATGTGTGTGTGTGTGTGTGAGAGAGAGATAGAGATTCAAATCTGTGTGTATGAATCACTATGAAAATGATTTGAGTCTGATATTATAGCCATGCTCATGTGTCTGCATGCCCCAACAGAATCATATTGGCCATTTTGTCCTTAGAAGACTGTTCTTTTCTGTGAGATTACAGGATCTCCAAAAAATGGATATCTTTATCCATTTTCTTGGTATCCACATCTTACTCTGATAATATCATTACTTTTCTGCTAAGCCGCTGAGTGCTGAGCGCACAAAACCTTGCAAGGGGCTTCCCTTCAAGAAGGGAAGTAGAAAGGCATCCTGGTAATAACAAACCTAAGCACTTCCCACAGCATCCCTCTGAGGAGAACTGGTTTGTACCCAAAAAGCAGTCAGCTTTATTCTAATCAAAATCCCATGGCTGGCAGAGAGTCTCTGTCCTCCTCTGTCTTCTCATGATGCTATTTGTCCACAAAAGCTTGGGGAGGTGGGGCAGAAAAAACACTCAGTCAACGACAACAACTAAAAAGTTTCCCATGGCTCAAAATTTATAAATAAGGTAAGAGAAGATAACTTAAAAAAAAAAAAAAAAACAGAAGAAATATCTTCTGGTATTGCTTCTTATTGCAATACATTTGAAAATTACTTTTTTGTCCTGAAACTGAATTTATATACTGTTAATGCATAAGATCAATGCTATTGATAGTTTAGCAAAATAACAATTTTTAGTAAAATAGTCTGATGATTAAAATTACATCCATTAATGATCAGTCTTCACACTGGACTGCACTTCTCCCTCTACTTGGATTAGTCTTTTCCAAAACCTCCCACCAAAGCAAAAAAAAAAAAAAAA